>JAQQZZ010044359.1:12489-23702 GCA_030265115.1 Mopalia vespertina | reverse complement strand
CAATATGCACCGACAGATTGGCAGTTAAAACCTAAAAAAAAATGAAATTGGAGCAAAAAAATACTCAATATGGCAAGGAGGGTGATAAACATTTTGACGTCTATGAAGCCCTGCACATGCATACAGCATTAAGAACATTATTCAGTAATATACATTGTAGTCATATTCACATGCTCTAATAAACTGTAAAATCAATGATAATTTTTTTCTCTTCTCTCTTGTAAAGGAAATGACTTTAGTATGTAATGTACAGCTAACAGTTTTAACAAATCCATTTCACTGAAAAGTGGCAGTAAATGATGAACATGAAGACCGGCATGATCAATATTGTCTAACTGTAGTTGCAACTGAGCACTATCCTTGTCTCCCAGTAACATACATTATTCAATGACCGGCGTTGTTGATTGTATTCAATGATTGAAGTAATCTACAAACGATGGTGGATGTATTTAATATTCATATTGAAAATAGATAGGGACAATGGGACTGTATTTAATTAGCTGTTTTTAAAACAAATATTTCTCAGTGATTATTTCATTTAATGTTATTGGCTGAAACATAATCAATTCATTCATTTTATTGGTGACCATGTTGTCTATATTGTTGCTTATCAAGCAATTGACAAATATTTCCCTTTGTATTCTTATTTCAAATGTCAGAGTATAAAGTGTTCACACAGACGTATACAACTTAGTGAACTAGATCATATAATTTGTTCATTGATGTATGTTTGTGTGTACCATCTATATCATATGTTTTCATGATTAAATGAACAGTAACAAATTTGAAAGTGAATCGTTTAGAGAAAATAATAGCAAGAGGGAGTTTACATGGAAAGCCCAGAAAAAAAATGGTTAAGCTTCCCGAGTGTTTCCACAAATTAAGGTCCCTGCAAAACTGGTGGATGTTTCTACTATAGTACAATATCAGATTAATAACTGATTGTTTCCTTGGATGTAAGGGTAAATGTTTGCACCTTCTGATGTTACAACAGAATCACCTACCCCTTTCTTCGCAATACAAAGACAAAATTAAATTATTAAAATTAATTATTTTCTGTGTTTACTTTCAGGTGCTTATGGTGTTGTTCTAAGATGTCGTCACAAAGTAAGTATAGTGAAAAAGTATTCAATTTACAATTTGGGTGCACAGAGTTTCTTGTTGCTTTGGTAGCATTGGAGGAGATTGTTTTTGTTTAGTCTTGTTTTTGTTTGGTCTTGTTTTTGTTGGATACCAGCGTCGGCTTTTCCTTCATCCCTCAGGGTTGACACACCAGCATATTTGAGTAAAATAACCTCAAGTTGGCTTAAAACCTGAATCAAAGAAATGTTTTGGAAGAGTTCTTATCTACATGTATCAGTTTTCCACTATATTTAATGCAGAGTCAAAAGTGTACAATGTGTTTTCATTTTAGTAGAGATATACCCTAGAGTAGGCATTATACCTCAATGAAGCAAAAAAGAAACAAATATGAAAATATGGATGTCCTCAGCCTATAAATCCGTTGAAAGAGATTTTAACATGCAAACATTATTTGTTTTTGGAGCAGCCTCGGTTTTAGAAACTTAGACATTTAACTGTTGTAAATATACTTATCCAAGGCTGAGTTTCTGTTAAATCCAGTACATGTGCTTTGAGTTACCCACTTGCAGCGGATTCTTACACACCTGTAAAGTGTAAATTACTTGGTGTGAAACAGGATTCAAATTAGACAGATCATGAAACTTAATGGCTAACACAAGGGAGGGTTGTAAAGTAGTTGGTGTGAAATTTATGTCACAAAGGGAGAAATCATGAGACTTTACCACTAACACTGAAACACACCTGCAGGGTTAGAATAAAATTAGTTGGCGTGGAAGTCTGAATAGAGACACCATATAACTTTACCACTTACACTGAAACACACCTGTAGTGTTAGAATAAAATTAGTTGATGTGGAAGTCTGAAATAGAGACACCATATAACCTTACCAATAACTCTGTAAAACACCTGTATTATTTTAACAATATTTTATGATGTGGAACTAAAGTCAAAACAAAGATGTCATGGAACCTTTACCATCTGCACATCTGTACAGTGTAAAACTGTTGTCAGTATAATTTAATGCATAATGTATTTGACACCTATAACCTGTGGATTACTGAGAAGTGCAATATTTGTCCGGTGCATGAATGTTAGATGTCAGGTGTCTGGCTTATTTTTACTGATCTATAAACCCTGTCACATGCAACAGTGATTTGCCTTTTTAAGAGCAATAAATCTGACATTGATCCTTTGTAGGGGGTTAACGCTGGTATTGTATGTTGACTATAGGCCCTGTGGAGTAGTGACCTGCATCAGTAGTTATTTACAAACACTATGCCCCTATTTCCCTGCTGGTGCTTAAATGCCAGCATGATTCAGACATTATATTATTGTTCAGTGATCAGCTATGATTATCAATGAAGTAACTTTAAAAACCTAAACATAACACTGAGATGGGCCACTCCCTTTTCAGAGAAATATGTGCCATGTGTTTCTAGTTATAGTAAAGCCATGTGTTTTAACACTTGAGTTATTTGACATGTCCTTACTTGTCCTGTAAAAGAAATATGTAGATACTTGACCGGCTCCTAGTCTACTATGCACATAAAAAATATCCTTGTCAGAACAGTTAGCATGTATACACATGAAATTTCACCTCTTCTACATTTATGTCTTTTTTATGTCTGTATAAAAATGCAGTTGTGTAGATGCACTGTGTGCAGTTTAATAAGAAATAATGAAATAGAATAACAATTTGTTCAGTTTGATAGTTGACATGCAGTTTTTTGATTCACATGTATACAGTATATTAAAATGGTCCTTTCACAAATTTAAAACCTTGCACTTTGTGTTTATTTATTTGTAGGAGTCTGGAGAAACTGTTGCCATTAAAAAGTTCAAAGATTGTGAAGGTGTGTGGATCTTATTTATTTATATAAACTGATTTGTTTTTGGGTGATTGGAGGGAGGTTCATGTTGCCATGGTGCTCTCTGGGTCGCCAGCAGTTTCAGACAAATTTCTAAAAGGACAAAATAACAAAGATTTTACATTTCATGAAGGAAAACAACAACCAGCAAAATAATTTGGTAAAAATCAGAACTCTGTTTATTTCTTGACCATGTATGTATGCTGTTATTTTAATATCAACTCTTCATCATTATATTTGTTCTTAAAAAATCAATGCCTGGTCAGGGAACATTCATAGTCTGCAGTCGTCGTGTTAGGCAATCATAATGTATGAATATTTAGTCACAGATTGGAAATAGAAAAAGGCAAAACTAAGACTACGTGAAAAAACAAAATGGTTTCACTTTTATTTGATTGACCAGTGGAATACTTAAAGCTGTTACCTATCAGCAGGATATACCATCTGTATGAATAATTGGTGTGATGAAAAAGTTTTTGCAACCATTTACTTTATAATTGCCTTTGGAGTATGAGAGTTTCTGTGTATACAACAATTTGGAGTTGAATTATTAAACTATTCACGTTTGTAATAAAAAAAAATTAATTCCATTTCCCATCATCATCCACCACCCCCTTTGGCCCTCCATCCCAGGAGTATGATTTATACAGCTGTCTAAACCTAAACATGCAGGTGTTTCTTAAAGTAGAGAGTACCCTGGTTAGTGAAATCACAATCAAACATTAATTCATTATTTTCTTGTCCCTTTTCAAAAATGAAACTACCAAAAAGTGAACTCTAGAACAATAAATCACCTGGTCTCATTTATGAACTGTACATGTTATTGTAAAAAAAAATGTGTGATAAATTTTGACTGTTTGGTGAGCAACATGTAGTCTATAAGGGAATTTATTTCTGTAGCCTATAAGCATTGCTATGGAAACTTTCAAGTTAAGAGTAGGAGTGTAAATTAATAAAATATGCTCTTGAATAGACAATGAAGACACAAAGAAAACCACCTTGAGGGAGCTGAAGATGCTGAGAGCATTGAAGCAGGAGAACATTGTGGAGTTAAAGGAGGCATTCAGGCGGAGAGGAAAGCTTTATCTGGTCTTTGAATATGTGGAGAGGGTAAATATTGACACACCACTTATACCTCACTCCTCTCTTTCAGCTGTCTATAATGAAAAGTTGGTGATAAACTGCTCCGGGTCATTCATACATAGCTTGTTAGCAAAACACGCTGTTAAAAAAAATGGGGAAGTCTAAAAAATCTAGTGGGTGTTCGAGGGGGCTTCATGGTGCTGTTGGAGCTAAAGGCCAACAAGAAGCTGATCTATTGTTTCATTTTTGTCTTTGTTTCTTCTGCATTGTCCTGTCTTGTCTTTGTTGCCCAATTAGGTCATTGAGGTTGATTTCCTTCACCCATTGGGCTGATACACCATCATATGAGTGAAAAATATCCTCAGTTTGACGTCAAACCCAGCTCCAAACTTTTCAACTCACATATGACATTACATGCAATAAAATATATTCATTGTTGGAAATTTCTTAATGAGATTTTCCAAGGCGGGACTAAACTTGATTTATAAACCAGACACTGATTGGTCCCAGCCAATCAGTGAAGGCCAGTCACTAAAGTGACCTATGAACACCACATCCAGCTGGGAAAATGTGCTCCTTCATTCAATACATCTGAATTTATCGTTCAAATGAAAACCAGTATAGTTTTCTGAATCCTTATGTTAGCCATTCCCAAAGTACAATTTATACTAGAATTTTACTTCTTGTCTGATCCTTTTTTAACATTTTGTAATCCTCTTTGAAATGAAACAAACTTGTGATTTGGTGGCACTCTTTGCCACTGACAAAAATCTCATCTGTAGCCCTGTCCAGGAGAAAAACCTCCTGTACTATTCATTCTAGAAAAATCTACAAGACAAAGCATTGTCATTATTGTAAAAAGGATTGTACACGTTTGTACATGATATATTCACTTTGCAGTTATCCAATATTCATCATTGTCATGTATTAAATTGCTCAGAAAAAATTATTTGTGACGTTTTCCTGTTTATTTCAGAATATGTTAGAGGTGTTGGAGGAGTTACCAAATGGGGTACCCATAGAAAAAGCCCGTAATTTCACATATCAGTTGTGTAAAGCCATACATTGGTGTCATATTAATGATATCATACATAGAGGTGAGGCAGAATAATTATTATCGCAATTGAGTTTAACTTTGACTGTAATCAGAAGAGTTTAATCTTATGTTTAGTGGAATGTTTGATTTGATTATTTGAAAAGATTGTTGGAGTTGAGTTTGTTTGTTAGAATGCTCCGAGTTGATTGTGTTTGAGTGATTGCATTGATTGTGTTACAATGTTTAAGTTAATTATATTTTTTGAATGCTCTAGTTGATTATGTTTGTTAGTATGATTGAGTTGATTATGTTTGTTAGTATGATTGAGTTGATTATGTTTGTTACTATGATTGAGTTGATTATGTTTGTTAGTATGATTGAGTTCATTATGTTTGTTACTATGATTGAGTTGATATTCTTTATTACGATGTTCACAGGGAGTCATCGGTAGAATTTTGAGTTGAGTTTGTTTTTTTCTTTCAGATTTTAAATTATGTTTGTTCAAGTCCTTGGGGTTGGTTTTTTTTGGGTCATACTGTTCTATTTAAATGATTTAATTCTAATGTCTGCAAGCAAATATGGTTGACAAGTTGTCACATAGCACACTAAATGTAGAATTCAGCTCTACATACTACATGTTTTTCAATATCATATGAGCTGAATATGTTGACAAACTTGAGGTCTTAATATTTTATTTGTATGACATAACATGGTATGGCATTCTGTTGTTAACTGTACCTGTATGATGTAGAATATTGAATGCACATTTTAAGAATATAATTTTTCTGTATGTTGAATTTTGTCTGCTGTATTTCCTGTTTGTTTGGTCCAGATCATGACTTGGAATTCTTTATTAGTTAATCACTACATGATTTTGTCTGCACCAACATGAATAGGTTTATTTCAACGAGTATCTTGTGGGAATGTTAAAATGAAACTCTTGTTCAACATTACAATCCATGATAATCTGAACTCAAACTGAAGTATGTTGTAGATATTCCAGGACATGGGTGCATGCCCCTCAATGGGGTTTTAACTGAAATTGACTTACTGTTGGTAATCATCATATGACATTCCACCATTGCTGTTCAATTTGAATATATCATGTTGGTTACCAAACAAAAAGTCTTGGGGTACATGTAACTTGAGACAATTGCAATAACAAAAAGGATAGTTTGAAAGTCACACACTAAAAGCGACACTAAAAGGATAATACCGGTTGGGGAATTTCTCCCTTAATTGCGATTGGAAGTGAACTGCCTTATAAAACGTATAAATTGGGATATAGTTTCACCTTTGGCTGTGTTTTTCAGTGATAATGAGATTTAGCTTGCTTCATTGCTTTTTAAGTGGCCATTAAATAAAAGCATAGGGGTTCCCTAGTCTCTGATTTACCCTGTTAGGCTTCTGTAATTAAACCTTAGCCAGAATGTGTTTAGTAATGTGTTCTATTGATTTCTGTCTTGAGGCTACCAATCTCGTCCGTCCCACTTGTGTTACCTTTATTACCAGGCTGAATAATTAAATGACTTGTGTACAGTTTGCTTATAACCAGGCTACCAAGATATTTTGTTTTTAAATGATTTGTTTTGTTTACTAAAATAAACTGAAAGAATAAGCCCCAAAATGTCTTGTTTTCAATCACTTTAAAAAAACAACAACAATGTTTTGTGAATAAAATCACATGCATTCTTCTCTCTTTGGGTCAATTTCATCAATATGGTTGAACATTAACATCCTCATGCCTATGTATAATTTGAGCCTTGATTATATTTATTTCAGATATCAAACCCGAGAATCTGCTGATTAGTAAAAATGGAATCCTGAAACTTTGTGATTTTGGTGAGTTGCATCTTTAATTTACATAAGAATATTTCCCACAGCCTACAAGTGTTAATTAATTTAACTTACACCTTGATTTTGTTCTGAAATAAAAACACCTTTGATTAAAACCGTTATAGTCTTACCTCTATAATAAAGGGTAATAAGTCTGAAACATATTTTGTAGTGATATTCAGTCAATTACTGTAAATTGTGTGGTCATCTTCAGGCAAATCACAACTGTATAAATACACAGGAACAATGTCATGATACAAAGCACCAGATCAATGCAATTCGTTTTTTAAGTTACTAACCAATTTAATTATTCTTAAATAGAAAAGTGTTTTTGTTTAATTTTGATTCACACTACACTACACATATTTAATCAGCAGGATTTTTCCGTGACTGTCGAGGAGTATAACCCCCCACATGACTTCCTCGCCATGAGATGGCACAGGCGTATCGTCAATATTGCAGTCTGTGTTGAAAAGTTATATGGTACTACTACTTGGTGGTTACAAAATAATAAAAACTATCGAGCAGTGAAGGGCATGGTGTATTACCTGTAAGGTTGCATCACATTTTTTCTTTGACAGCTGAGAGGCTGGCAATGCACTGTCATAAAAAAATGAAGGACCCATGAGGACTACGTGAAAATAAAGCCAATAAATAAAATCATCACAGCTTATACAATGTCTCTAAAGCTAATAAAAATGGTCATTATTTTTGCTTCAGGATTTGCCCGTAATTTATCTAATGGTGAATGTGCTGTATACACAGACTATGTGGCAACAAGGTGGTACAGATCACCAGAATTATTACTGGGGTGAGTTCTCTTTATAAGGTTATATTGGAAAGCTGAATTCTTAATATACAGAACACTTGATTATACAAGTTTAAGATAGACATGTAATCTTAAAACATTTCCCAAATGGATTCATTTTCAATGTTATTATTTATTTTTTTATCGACTTCATTGTATTTATTTTATTTACCTAAATATTAATAGATATTTGGCTTCATAAAAGGCACTAAAAGGTAATCACAAAATTATAATTCAATTAAAAAAAATTGAATCCGAGAAAAAGCAAAAAGCACCAGCAAAACATATCATGAAAGGATCCTAAAAGCCATTGTACCTTACTTTTGGTACATTTTATTACATTGCAGTACACCCAGTATAACTATTATTGCATTAATCAAACTTGTTGAATGTTCTGTTTGTGTAGAGGTGCATATGGTAAAGCAGTGGATATCTGGTCTATCGGGTGTATACTGGGAGAATTAAGTGATGCACAGCCTTTATTTCCTGGAGAAAGTGAGATAGATCAGCTCTACTGTATACAGAAAGTTATTGGCCCCCTTCCACCCAAACAGATGGACATGTTCTATGGAAACCAACGCTTCTCAGGACTTAAGGTCAGTTAAACCTAACAAAATGTTCAGAGAAACCAATGGACAGGCTTCTCTAGCATACTGTTTAATTTAATGTTATAGTAAATTATATGGAATTCTAAAGAACAACGTTTATGCCATGTAATTTTTCGTAGCATGTTATTTTAAGATATTGAATAAGAAATAACTAATATAAGCCTGTAACCCATCCTAAATCAAATGTTCACCACAATTTTGCAGAAAAAGTATCTACGATAATTATGGAATGAGGCAGTGAAACACCATTGTTCAAAGTATAAAAGTTATTTTCAAAATGCACCTTCAATTTAACAAATGAAACTTAAGCTTGTTGGCTTCATATACATGAATGACACCAGTATACATTTGTATCTTTGTGCTGTTAATAGGAACTTATGATGCATACCCGTGATGAAATCAATCAATACATTTGATATGTCCTCTATGAAGCAAAAAAAAAAATAGTAAATAAAAAAAATCAATTTGTGCCTACTCACTCCAGATGTCTGAATGAAAGCAATAATTAGCCTTGGGATTAACCCTAGACTATACAATAGGAAGTACATGATCCATGATTGCTTCATGTTAATATACTTCTGTGGAAAATCTATAAGTTGTAAATATCTTTAAAACTTGAAGAAAAAGTAGGATAAATTTATTGACCAACAGAAAATTAAAAAAAAAAGATAAAGAAATTAATCTTGGTAGTTGAATATAACAAAGTGTATTTTTTGTGATTAACCAAAATGGTGATAAAAGAGCATTTGATGATTCAAAACAGTTTGGTTACAGTGGATACCCTGAAGTTACTCAGCACGTAATCTACCATTTTATATACTTAATGCTGTTTTGTACTGTAGAAGAACTCAAATTGGAGGAACATTTGATGTTAATATAAATAATGTAAAGAAAATTGTCATCCATACAAACAGTATACTGTTAGTTCTGTCTTTCAAGGTCGAAGGTCAAGATGGGAACACAGGATGTCCTGTTTCATGCCATACTTTTACATGGGCAACATCTCTAAAAATAATTTATTCATGAAGTGTCTTTATTGATGCGCTTTAGGTTAAAATCAGGCTATTTTTTTTAACATGGACTAACTGTTACGGAGGACAGTTATAATGGCTGATGAACTTTTGGACTTGAGTTGTTCTCGGAGATTTCTCCAAAACTATTTAACAGTGCTTTGAGCTGTAGATTTATAAATTTGCTGAGGCAGGGTTTATTTTGCTTTGATGAGAGTTCTGTGCTGAAATAAAGAAATAATTGTGAAATTATTAGCTTATTTATATGCGCTTTACATGACTTGTAAATGAAGTTAATTATTTACCATTGTGAGACAACATGTTCTACAATTAAAGTGTTAAGTTGCCCGTCGAGTTGAAACACCTTTCTATTGTTACCTCTTTGTTTATATTGTGTTGTCGTGGTTGCAGTTTCCTGCGGTGAACTATCCGCAGACGTTGGAAAGGCGGTATCAAGGTATCCTCTCAGGTGTGCTGATTGATTTCATGCAGGTGAGATGTTTACAAGAGACATATACCTAATTAACACCTGCAGCGCTTCACCTGTTTACTAATTAACAAACCTTCTGTTCTCTTCAGGGGGGAATGTTTTTCTGTTGTTTTATTCTTGTTGTGATAAGTTGAACCTCTATAGATGCATTTATTGTCCTATTTATCATTATGTGGCCCTTCTACCAATTTTACTGTTTATGAGTTTAGTCCAATCATTATAAAATTACTTAGTGTACTTGTTATGATATAAAATATATACTCCTGAGTTAATGAAAGTAAATTAATGCATTTGGTGTCAGCTATAATTTTTTTACAAAAATGTTAATTTTCCAAACTGCTTTATAATCTGAGAAATCTTGATAAGTTGTATTGTCTGTTGTTTATTTTGTTTGTTGTTTGGCAGCTACTTAATAAAATAAACAGTACTAACCCATTATCTTTTAGGATAAATCTGATATGTTTAGACAGTTGTCAAGTAAACAAAGTGAATGAGTGGGCATTACATCTGACATTTTAAAGTATTATATCTATGATATATTGATTTGTATATTTAGGTACGTGGTTGCAAATTTCACCCACTTTTAGCCTGTGTGATGTCATCTAGAATTACTGTTAATTTTTCTTAACCTATATTTGAAACACATTTTATTATGTCCATGTATAAAAGGACGTGTCTGATGTTTTGCCAAAAATCATTCTAATTTTCTACAACCCGGAAGAACGCTGTTAAACCCCAATCAAACAAATCACACAGAAGATAATGTAATGAGGGATATGAACAATTTAATAATAATTCAATACAATTTTGAATCATGACTGAAGCATGAAATGTAGAGTTTTATTAGCTCAGATTGATTTTTTATTTAATCCGAGGACCTATAAGCCCCTAAGATTGACTTCTATCAATCACTGGCTACTGCTGCACTTACTGAATTCACTTTGACTCAACGTATTGGTTTATTGATCAAGCCATCATTGGGAGTAATTTTAACTAGAGATATACAAACAGGGGAAGAAAATACTTTGGGCAGTTAAACTTGAAAATAAACATAAGATCTTCTGCACTTATGTTATTGTGTTCATTTAACAGCAAATGTAATGAATAGAGCAGTTGGTTGGGAGGTTCCTGGGTGCTCTCAGTGCTAAGGGACACCCTGAAGCTGATCTGTTTGTGATGTCATTGTATTGTGTCCTGTGATTGTCCTGTCTTCTCTTTGTTTGTTGCCAGTGGCGTTGAGGGTGGTTTCCTTTATGCATTGAGCTAGAATGCTGCCGTGTGAGTGAAATAACCTTAAGTATGGCGTTAAACCGCAATCAAAAAAAACAAACAAGCACAGAATTGATGTATGTATGTGTGGGTGGTTTAATACTGGTATGTGTGTTGTCCAC
>JAQQZZ010044359.1:0-12389 GCA_030265115.1 Mopalia vespertina | reverse complement strand
CTAATTAAAATCTGTGTGGGTGGTTTAATACCGGTATGTGTGTTGTCCACCTAATTAAAATCTGTGTGGGTGGTTTAATACCGGTATGTGTGTTGTCCACCTAATTAAAATCTGTGTGGGTGGTTTAGTCTGTGTGTTAACCACAGAACTGAAGTTTATTGCAGCATGTCTAAGTATGTTTACAGTTCTTAAAACAGCTAAGGCTAAAATTATGTCTCCCTGTTCAAGTATTTGCATAAAGACAACTGTCACTTTCATTTATTGAAAAGTTTCTCTAGGCAAATACAGCAACAACTAACACTCCTAGGATAACCTCCACTGGGGAAGAATAAAGGTTCTTTGAGGTTTGATTCTCCTCTTAGAAAAGACTTTTCTATTTGTGGAACTTTAACAATTTGCCAAATTTATAGGATAATTTTAATAATGATGAAAATGAAAAAAGATGAATCAATAATGATTCATCTAGAATCTTTCAGTCTAACAAAAAAAAAAATAAGAAAAAAACAATTTTGTTATTCTCTGACAATTACATTTCAGAAAACATTGGTATTAGACCCGGCTGATAGATTTACAATAGAAGACTGTGTTCAGCATCCAGCATTTAAAACTGAACAATTGCTGGTGAAAAACTGTAGAACTCCAGTAAAAATAACACACCCTCAGACTCCCAGTAAGAAACGGAAGAATGATAGCACAGATATAGATTCAAGGTAAGTGAGAATGTCTTCCTGTTTAGGTCTTAGATGCAAATATTTGATTGTACTGGTGTCTGTTGTTGGAATACACTGCCGTCACATATATAAGTAAAATACCCTTAAGCATGCATGAAACACCAATCAATCGGACAATCAACAAAATATTTGACTCCGTTTGACAGTTCTGTAAGTTTTAAAATTGTGACAAAAGAGCTTTGTCTATAATGATTTATGTTTTGGCAGGCATTTACCTTGACCGCGTCTGCCTTCTCACAAATGATCTAGCAGATCTACCACATAAAACGAACAGAGGAGTCCACAATGTTTTTTTCTTTACAGAAACTTTAATCGTAGAAAAAAGCACATCGAATAAAAAGCACATGTTGCACATTGTTCCTTCACCCATTGGGCTGGCACGCCGTCGTGTGAGTGAAATAACAAACAAATAAACCCCCCCCCCCCCCTAAAAATTTGTTCCTGTTGTACAGCTGCTTTACAATGATATCACAAGATTAGATAAATCGATAGATATATTTATTTGTTTTACATCCTTCTCTAAGTAAAAATTGCATAATGCCTTGCTAAAATAATTTGATACTTTGTAAATTGTAATTTTATAATATTTACCCATTGTTATTTCAATTATTCAAATTAAATTATTTAAAATCCTGTTATATGGATCCTCTCAATTCATTATTTTAAAATTATAGATTTATATAGGCATTTTTGTTTTCTGCTCATCACTAAGGCTGTCTAGGCCTGTGTGATTGAAGTTAAATAAATAAAAATAACATAAAACAAACAAACAAAATAGTTTGTTAAACTTCAGTTTTTAGAAATAAGTTTTTATAAAAATTTAAAAAAAAAAAAATTATCTTTGTTTGAACTTTGCTATTTCTAAATCTGGATTGTAGCCAAAAAATGTTTCATTTGATTATAGGAGTGAAGTGGCCTCAATCACCACACTCAAGTCTTCTATCGTGAATGGTAACAAGCGAGAAAGTTCTTTTATCTATGATCTGGGACAATTGAACAAAAGGGACATAGTTGATCAGGGAATACATTTAAATGGCTACACCAACAAATCTAGTGTTCAGAGTAAATATATAAAGTCTCAGCAGAACACTGCTCTGTATAAAAACATTCAGGAGGATGTGAAAGACCAGAACGATGGCCAAACAACTATTGTTGCCAAAAATGTGGAAAGTGTATATACGGGTGGTAGTAGAAGTAAATGGCTCCAACAGTTTCACGATGAAGATTCCAAACCTCCGAGGCAATCAACAAATTTAAACAAGCTCCAAGTCCAAGCCAGCAATAGCACAGACCATGTGAGGTCAGTGACAGAAACAAAACAACAGCGTGAACATTACCCCGCAGACAATCGTCATCATACTACATTCTCAGACTTTAGAAATGGCGTGCAGATGAATTTATATGTAAATGAAGAAAGTTCCTCAAAAGAAGACACTAGTACTCTAAACTGCGACACTAAAGACAGTCAACTGTGTTCTTATGCTGAAAGGATACCCACTCCTATACCAGCAACTAGTGACAGCAAATATTTAAAAAAGAAAGACAATTTACGGCATTTTGATGACAGTCGTTCAGAAACAACTTCTTCATCCTGTGCTGGAACCCCAAGGGATCCAGACACACCCTGGAAGCCAAACACTCAAAGTAAAACACTACTCTCATCTAGTCAGCATCAGCCACAAAGTAGTGTGCCAAATCAGAACAGTGTCCAGGAGAAAAAAACAACAGGGAAGGTAACTCTTCTATTAAATACAACCATTTGTTTCTATATTAAATATATGTATTTTGAATTCTGTTCCTTTGTGTTGTGGTGTCTCAGATAATTGGCTGTTACAGATTGACCTCTGACACAACAGAATGACCTGTATGTGTTAAATACATAGTTGTTTTAACCTTTTAGTATAACGATATTAGTGTTTTTCTGAAGAAGTAAAGACTCATTTTGATCCCATTATTTCTGAGCTTTGTTTTGTTATCTTCCGAAGTGAAAGGTGACATGAAACATTTATACGGGTAGATTTAAACATTTTGTAGGACCTTTAATTTAATTGAATTTTTGCCTGCCTTCCATGTAGTTGTACCAATGTAATCACAAGACACAGCTGAACTCAAAACAACAGAGTTACAAGGTTTGACATGAAGTGAAATATTCTGATCAAATATTTTAAAATTGAGCTGTCTGTTTAATCAGTTTATATTGTTGATGTAAAGTCACTCAATGTTGATAAGTTGGTGCCTACTGTGATCGAAATCAACTATCATCAACCCTTATTTCTATCCTGGATGTTACAAGTTTTCTAGCATCAATATCCTGTCAAACAAGTAAAATTTATTCTATTAATTCTGTGTATTTTGTAAACAATTTGTTTTTGCTATTTCTCAGTTTTTGGACCCGTCCACTCAGGAGGAGATAGAGAGAATAAAGACTGCTATCCTTGGTAGAAAAAAGAATAGAGAAGGCTCTGCTCCTATCAAGTCATTGGCAGACAGATTATCAGATGCAAAGGTATGTTCTTTCATGTGTACTGTCCCATACATTTTGATAAAAAAAAATTTGCAGAGCACAGTATTTTTGCCTTTTTGGGAAAATACTCAAGTATTCTTTTAACCTTTTTTTTATGATCTTGTATAATATTTACAACATTAAATGCTTAAAAAAAATTCTCAGCTTATTTTAATGTTTGGAAACTACTTTCTCAGTGTGTTCTCTCAAACTGCTTTTGTCATTTTTTTTTATTTTTAAATTTAAAACAATTTTAGCAAGTATTTAACAATTAACATAAATGCATAAAATAACTTGATGGAGAATGGTGTTATATAAGGTGTTTACAACTGTAGTTACAGGCTGCTGATGGAAGCCATAGAGGTAGTGGACAGGAGGGGTTTGTTAACAATCGTAATGCCAGAGATCGCAGAGCCAAGAGTCATTACTATGGTAAAAATATTCATTTTAATATACCATTTAATATATACTATAACTTGTATATTCGCATATATACTAATTATTAGTTCAATCTTCGTGCGATTATCTTTTGTTTTGCTTTCATAACATAGATTCAAAACTGCATGTTTTATTAGCATTAATTAGTGATGCACATCATACTGAATGTTGCTTTGGTCTTCAGGTCAGAACTCAAGTTTGTTACAAGTGTCCATGGTTTGACCATGTACTTGAAATTTGCTTGATGAATGTATACCAAAATTCTCTTTATAGTATGCATGTATATTTAACACTCACTCTGAATTTATAAGGACATATCAATTCTCTTCTTGCTGAAAAAAAGAACAAGAATTATTTTCTTTACTGTTCTGAGTTTATCTATTTGTACATGTTTTCTTTTTTCGATTGCTCATCGTTCGCATTGGTAGAAAAAAGTGGAGAACATTTGATTGTACATGTAGCAATGGTGAAAACTTTGCTTCCTGTATTTCATTTATTTAATGTTGGTGGGTGTGTATAGCTTTTCCTTGAAGAACTAACCCTAAGTAGTATCTTAATTATGACTGTATGTCTATTTTATCACAGACTCTAGTTTGGCCAGGTCTAACAGCCCAGCTTCACCAGGTATTTATATAACAATCTGCTTTACTAATGACTTTCTGCT
Source organism: Mopalia vespertina (assembly GCA_030265115.1). Lineage (NCBI taxonomy): Eukaryota > Metazoa > Mollusca > Polyplacophora > Chitonida > Mopaliidae > Mopalia > Mopalia vespertina. The sequence goes on along the minus strand of JAQQZZ010044359.1, from coordinate 8,053 downwards.
ATAGTAGATAACTAGCTGTAGTGTACTCTGTGAGATACCAAGATAGTGGGTCTTTGCCCCTGGGGTTTGTTTTGTACAGGTTACATTGGGTACAAAAGGTACTTGTTTTCAGGGAGCTGATGCACCCCTTGGGTAAAGAAGAAAGACAGTTTTAGATTCAGCAATACTATTTCATTTACATTAAATTAGTACTTGTTGACAAGTTAATCATCTCAAAATATCAACGGCAAACTGGCCAGCGACCGTGGCTTAGTGGTAGCGTGTGCGCTTACTAATCCTGCTTCGATGTACCATTCACCGGATCAGGTATATGAGTCAGTCACAGGTTGTGGCTCCGGCAATCGTGGGGTTGGTTTTTACAAGGTTTCCTCCCGTTTTTTCACCGTAATAAGGCAAGATGCAGTGTGAATGGGACAATTCGTCGTATAAGTGAAATACCCTTGATTAAGATGTTAAACCCCATCAAACAAACAAACAAATCAACAGCAAACTATATTTAACAATTTGAATGAGCTTTCACCTTAACTGTTGCAATTGGTTATACATGGTTTCCTTTCGAACTATTTCAAAAGAAATTTTTAAGCTTCATCAGAATGTACCACACACAATTTAAACTCTACATATACAAAGAAGACAAAGCTTGTTATTGTAAAATAAAGATAAAATAAACCACAAATTCAAACATTTTTTTCATTATCACAATTGTTTTAAATTTTCTTGTTTTGAACATCCCAAAGTTAGCATTATGTTATGTTAATGATTTTTTTGTGATTATAGTATATTATCAATGTTTTAATTGTTTTAATTGCATTCAGTGAACAGTTCTGACATTCAGTATTTTGGTTTCACAATAGATCTGCTACCATTAGCTGGTAACAAATATACAAATAATGGTCCAGCAGCCTTCAAAACACTAAAGACAAACCCGGACACAACGATACATAACAGAAATCACCACGCAGACCAGGGGGAACAAACAAACAGGTAACTACTTCAATTTGATATTTTGATGATTTTTCAAAGACACTTGGTCGGTAGAAGCTCTCTGTGCTCTGATAGTCTTCAAACAGCAGCACTAAGCTTTGGTGAGGTATCTTTCATGTTAAATTTGCCCACTACACAAGTACTGCATGTTTGAGAATGGAACATCATGATTTGTCAGCTCAAGAGATTTTAATATCAATTTTTCAGAGCTGACAAATCATGATGTTCTGTTCTCAAACATAAAGTACTTACTTGTTATGACTGTTCTCCAGGGTTTGTGACCAGTTTTATAACTGGTAAGCATTAGCTAAATAGAGGTACATTGAACCTTCTAAGAAACGCTCCAGCGTGCAACATTACCAGGCCTTCTGATTTGAGGTGTGCTGTCCTATGCTTTGACACAGATCACACACCTCAAATCAGAAGGCCTGTATTACTATCATTGCATGGCATCAACAGATATCATGTCATGTGACTTGTTTTCGGTCAATACAAACAAAATAATTTGGCAAACTGTACATGATTATTCTTACTACAACATGATTGTGTTTTGTGCTTGTCTTGTCGTAATGTGTTGCCAGTAATATTGAAGTTGTTTTGTTTTCAGAAGGACTAAAAACTGTCTTATTCTTGTTTCGTTTTGTAATTTGTTTTTTATATTATGGAATTGTATGACAAAGTTATACAAATAAAGATGTAAAAAAAAAATTTTGATTTTCTTTTTTGCCTTATTGTGAAGTAAAATCTCTTTGATAAAATTGGTTTGGCTGATTGGCTCCTGTCAACAAGGTCACTATCTGAGTGGGGGCAGGTTTATTTAGTCATGAACGTTTTAGCCACTCTTATACTTTACAATCTGACTGCTTAGATCTTATGAATATTATTTTATCTTGTTTATTATCAGGACCTATGGGGAATGTTTTACTGGAGATCGACTTGTACACGCTAACCCCTCCTCTTCAGCATCAAATACTACAATCTACACACTCGGCAAGAAAAAGAAAAAGAAAAAAATCATCACAGTACGTGTCCATGTTTCAATCTGGGGAAAATCTTAGCTATCATCACGAATGCTGTAAAGTTATCTGAATGAGATGTAGTATTAGATTTATATGTATGTGGAATCAAAAATATTTCTTTATTCTTTAGTTAGTGCAGGCAGTTGGGAGGGAGTTTCCCATTGCCCTTGTCCTCTTAAAGCACAAAGCCGATGTGATGTGTGTATTATGTCTTGTGATTGTCCTGTCTTGTCTCAGTTTGTATCCAGTTACGTCCACCTGACTTCCTTCACTCATTTGGCTAGCCCACTGTCATATAAGTCAAATAATCTTAAGTATGATATTACATCCCAATCAAACAAACAAACAATTTTACTCTGATAACATGCAACGATATATATGTAACTTTTATTGAAGTCCTAATCTTTCTGTCGTTGCTCAATCTGTCATTTGACTAAAGAAATAATCGTTACTTTGCAATGCTAAAGTTAATTTAAAAAAAAAAAATTTCTTGTTCTTAAATAGTCCCGTCAGACGGAGTCCAATCTGTCCGGTAGAGTGTCACCTGGTCGAGGTCAACAGAATATGTCTCGCTTGTCTCGGCATGACTGGGATCCAATGGATGGGACAGATATTTCTGGCTACGAGACTCCCTTATATCCTGTATCACGAGGGGTGTATGGGCACACACGAGATACAGACACTCTACGGGAGTCCAAACAACATATACCACTGAGGAAATTAACACAAACTCCAGTCGATAAGGTAACTAATATAATATCTATTTTATTGTTGTTGGCTTGAGAATTCTTTGGATTGCTCCAAGTACTAAACTGTCTGATGAATTTACACATTTAATTAGTTTTAGGATAGCAAGGTTTCTGTAGAAAGCAATAACTTAAAACTTTAGGCAGCTAAAGAATTAACTAAAGACAATATATGATTAAACTTAAAAAGGGTTGAGCTTTCCCTTGGCTTATTCCTCTTCTTGTATTTAACTGTCAGGGTTTGCCTCTTAGACATCACATCAAGTTCCGTTCACCTGTACGCGCCACCTTATTTGCTCCAATGACCATTCAACATGGCTCTCTTCTTGCACCTGCCACGCTGCAAACTATCCTGTAAATTCTCTACTCCCATGCTTGATAATTAAAAAGTGATAACAGTACTGGAAAGAGAGAGTTACAGTTGTTTTGATTGTGTCCCACGGGTTACTTAAGCTGCCTAATGATAAAATATGTGTTTTATGTATTGTGTAGAAAGCTTTTTGGTAATCCTCATTTACTGTAATTTTACAATTTCTCATTTAGATTCTTATTCATTTGTATATTGCTTGCTACACGTAGTCCATACAAAGATTGCCTGTTATAATTTCCATTTTTGTTGTTGTTTAGTTTAGCATTTGTCATGTTCTGTGGGCTCCACATATAAACTGTATTATCTGAACATTTCTCTTGTGTGAGAGAAAATTTATCACTTTAGTGGGTGTTTAACTAATGTCCTAATGTCAATTACTGTTGGAATACATCGCCATCATATAAGTGAAACAACCTTGAATGCGTAAAATACCAATCAATCAGTCAATCAATTTATCTCAATTCCAATAATCATAGTTACAAATCTTGCCTGCAGGCTCAATCTGATTGACATGTTTATGTACTTTTCTGTAAAGCTGCTTGGATCAGACTTATCTCGTAAGATAGGATTAGGTAGGTTAACATCTGTATACAGGGTGACAAGCACTCCCATTCTCACACTGCATGATGTCTTCATGATTTGCCACACACCTTGTAACGATTCAAGGATTAACTACCACATCCACAGCATGAATCCTACCCCTGGTTCGGACAAATAACCACCTTTTTTTCACAAAAATGTTGATTATCCAAATTCAAAATTATTGTGTCCCATAGCATTTTAATTGAAATGTTGTCATTTGCATGAGATTTGCACAATTCAATATATTTTGTTTTTGGAGCACAAGTATAATGAGTTAATTTTCCTATCTCTTGTACTTCTTTAAGAGGCAAAGAAAACTGCTTGAGAACAATTTCAGAAACCCAACTGAATCATTGAATGTGACTAAATTAAGAAGAACAATAATGCTGACTTGAAACGAATAAGGAACAGCTGATGAGAAAAGTTAAATATGATTACTCTGTTAAAGAAAACCGATGTCCTGTATGTGAAATGCTCCTTGAGAGTGGCGCTAAACACCTATCCATCATTCTCCATCCATTGAGCTGGCTTGTTATCATATACATAAAGTATCCTTAACCTGGCTTTAAAATCTAATCCTTTAAACCAAATGGCACAAATTTAGCTGGCTTATCACCACGACATTCATGAAACTTATAGGTGTATATTCAGTTCTTTTTTTTTTAAATTTCAATTTTCGGGTCAATATTTTATCTGTTTCCTGGTTTATAACTCTAGATTTTTGTTTTGAATGAATATTTTTTTGACAGGTTTCAAGACTACAGCCACTAACAAGAGCTTCAATTCATATTCATCCTGGCTCAACCCAGAAATCAACTGCTCATTTACTACTAAACCATGAGAGATTTCCCACAGGCATTGTGCCATTGAGGGGAGATAACTCTTTCGAAGATGACCCTACTGATAGATTATCTCCCCCTGCTAGGTCTGATAGTTCCACACCATCCCCTCCTTGGTTAGTGGACTCCTCGGAGGATGTACATAATTGACAGTCATGATCTTATCATTCTACATAACAAGCCAAAAAAGTTGATTGAAAAGAAGCCAATTTTATGCAAACACCTGTTTATTTATAAGCTGCATTGGATTAATGTATCATAAATTTGTTATTTATTTCAAGTTGAGTAATGGAAAGAATGTCAAACATACAAGTATTGAAGATCTGTAGGAAATTTTGTAATAATAATGATGTTGACTGCCTGGTTCAACATAGACAATTTTGCAAAACAATTTTTGAATAAGCTGTTTTTTGATGAACGAGTGTGCAACAGGATAGGTAGATGTTCACGTGTTGATATTTTTGTTTTTTTGAAATGTTACTATGAATGTATCACAATCATTTTGCAATTCAAGTGTTATCAAATTTAATTTTATGAACATGTTTTGGTGTCTCATTTAAATTGTTATGAAACCTGTATAACAAATAGTCAACCAATCAGACATATAGCAGGACTTTTTACATAACTTTTTGTTTTTACACCAACCACAAGTGGTACTGTTGGTATAAAATAACTTACCCAGGAATTGGCATTGTGTTTGATTTATCTGTATGAGACTTAACCAAAGGGCTGTGACTCCCAATCAAGCAACTTACACAGCAGTATGTTAACTTATATAAGCCAAAAATGTTCTGGCAATATTATTTATTCAGATGTTCAGAAATTTTATGAAACTTATTTATTTTATCTGTGATTTCTGTAGAGTTTTCAATTTGTAAAATATCCTTTTTTTGTGTGTGATTGTGAGAATTTTTTTGTTTTTTTCATAACTTTTTATGTTTTTTTTCTTCACATTATGAAGTGCTACCCATAACATCCTCTATTAGTTCATGTTATCTCATTACCCAAACGTTTTCATATATTTCTATACTCATGCATACTCTCCAGGTTGTTATAACTATACCTCATGTCAAAATGTTTTAGTTTTATTGATGTTATAAAATTTTATTGACATCCTGTAATGAGAACCTGAATGATTTTATTAGCTAGTCTACACGTTTACTATATTACCTTGCCCTGTTATATCCCATGTGTTATCTCGATTTATTGCTCTGTCCTTCAACTGATAAAATAACTAGTTTATGCAGTGGTTTCATAGCAAGATTTTTTTTTATAGTGAGTGGTTGACTGGCTATTTCTGTGCTCTATTGCTCTCCTAAGCTAAAGGAACAGTTAAACTACACTAGAACTGTAAACTAACATAGTGTCGTTTTAGTGGCCTTAAGTACAGCATGAAACCCAAATAAAAATGCCACACTATGTTCTGTATTTTAGGGCAGGTATTTATTTTAAGCCAAAAAATTGTCCCTTTTTTGTCAGGTCTTTGATTGTTGCCATGGTTGTTAAGAAATCTGCCTGTCATAAATCCCTATTTTGAGGTATTTTACCTGTCAAAGTTTTCCCTTTTCCAATCTTTCCCATGTTAAATTCAGAATTTTTACCAGTCATTTAACCATTTTTAGAAATCTGTCTGTCCAAAATGTTGATTGGTTGGGTCTCTAGCTAAGACTGTGCTTTCACACATGCCATCATGTGATTGAAGAAACCTTTAGAACGGCGTTAAACCCCAATCAAACAAACAAATCTAAATGAGAAATGCTCTAACTGAACTGAATGAGATTTGATTGATATATTTGTCATGTGTCATTTTGATTCTTCTCCAGTCAATATCAGCTCCCATTATAGGCCACCGCCCTCTGGCTAAGGGTAGTTTGTTTGAAAAGTGGCAATTCTGTCTTTACTTAGCACTGAAGAAAAATTAACTTCCAACATTATTGAAATGCTTCACATCTCGGTTGTGCTAGTGTCAATTTTTGTTGGAATACACGGCTGTCATATAAGTCAAATACCCTTAAGCACGGCGTAAAACACCAATCAATCAATCAATCCTAGGGCCACCATCTGAGCAATACACTCTCAGCTTAACTGGCTGTCTTTACTTAGCACTGGCACTTGATTAAATATTCCAATAGAGTTAATGCAAGGGTTTAAATGAAAGGTTGATGGTGGTTTCGTTCACCCATTGGGCTGGCATGCTGTCATGTGAGTGAAATAATCTTAAGTATGGCTTAAAACCCAATCGATCAAACGAACCAAAACACTTCACCTGTTATAGCTGTGTTTAGTGTAGCTATTGGGTGGGTTGCACTGCTGTCATAAGTGCAATAACCTTGAGCTCCGTGTTGAACACCATTGAATCAGTCCTCCAACGAGCCTGTAGTTTGAGTCATTCAGGACACATTGAAGAGTGAGCTTTACTTGTGTTGTGTTTGTGTCAATATAAAGACTGACCCCAAACTACTCTACACTTTGTCCCAGCCGATGACAATCATGCATGTCTCCAAAATGGACTTGCTGTCTTTTTTTTTTTTTTTTCCAGTGTTATAATTGTACATCCCAAATCTCGCAAACCATATTTTTGATGATTGGTTGAATCAAAATGTACTGTGTTGAGTACTTGACTTTTGTTAGAGTCTCAGCATTACGTTACTAAATGCCATATTCTACAATGTTTACAGTATTGCACTTTGTTGAATGTATTATGTATAATATGCAGTATAGTGTGATCATCCTACTCACCTATTTATGTATTAATATTTTCCCTGACAATAATCTCAATTAAATTTACCTCATTTGTAAACTGGTAAATGTTGTGAGTTGTTGCTGTCTCTTTTTGTTTTAGGTATTGTTTTTCTTCTTTTATGTAGAGATTGAGGAGTTATCAAGTGGAGGGTTGGGAGGGAGCTTCCTGTTGCCCTGGTGCTTGCAGAGCTAAAGGGCAACATGAACCGGATCTGTTTGTGATCTCATTTTTCTGTTTTCTGATTATGTTTTTTGTCCTGCATTAAGCGTAGTGATGATACCACTATAACGAGAACCTTCACTTGTATAACATCGTCAGGCTGTTGGTAAATGATGTAACATTTGATGGTGGTGAACTGGGGGATGCAGCTCACCCATGTAAACTATATACGGGTGACCTGGTCAATTGTTACGTGGTCCGGTCCGAAACGGTTTTATCAGTTCTTCCTTTCTCTAGCCCGAACATTGGGCTTATATGTTTGCCATTTCTTTTAATAATTCGGACATTCGATTTGGCAAACACTTAAAGGGAAAGGCAACTGTTTTTCGACCTAAACTAATTATTTTTATTGCATATTCTCAAAACAAATATCTGTATTGCACTTGCATTCGAGTAAGCATAGCCGTTAATTAGTTATCTTAAGAGACGGGACTGACGTCATTGTTCGAAAACACGGTCGGTCACCAGTGTGTGCGTTTGCTTATGGATGCATTGGAAGTCATCTATAACAACACGGCGTATACACAAGCTTGGTCATCCAAGCGCAATGT
>JAQQZZ010044358.1:0-38014 GCA_030265115.1 Mopalia vespertina | reverse complement strand
TAGACATACTGTCTTTACTAATCATTGGATGACCATAGACATACTGTCTTTACTAATCATTGGATGACCATAGACATACTGTCTTTACTAATCATTGAATGACCATATACATACTGTCTTTACTAATCATTGGTTGACCATAGACATACTGTCTTTATTAATCATTGGATGACCATAGACATACTGTCTTTACTAATCATTGGATGACCATAGACAAACTGTCTTTACTAATCATTGGACGACCATAGACATACTGTCTTTACTAATCATTGGATGACCATATACATACTGTCTTTACTAATCATTGGATGACCATATACATACTGTCTTTACTAATCATTGGATGACCATAGACATACTGTCTTTATTAATCATTGGATGACCATAGACATACTGTCTTTACTAATCATTGGACGACCCTAGACATACTGTCTTAACTAATCATTGGATGACCATATACATACTGTCTTTACTAATCATTGGACGACCATAGACATACTGTCTTTATTAATCATTGGATGACCATAGACATACTGTCTTTACTAATCATTGGACGACCTTAGACATACTGTCTTTACTAATCATTGGATGACCATAGACATACTGTCTTTACTAATCATTGGATGACCATAGACATACTGTCTTTACTAATCATTGGACGACCATAGACATACTGTCTTTACTAATCATTGGATGACCATAAACATACTGTCTTTACTCCAATACAGCCAACGGTTGTTTGGTGTGGCACTCAAGTGTTGGAGTACACCACAGTCATATAAGTGAAATGTCTTTAACGTTCATTCAATCGATCAAACGACCAACCAAATAGCCAGCCAGCCAGGCAGCCTTGCCTTCACTTTGTTAACGACTCTATTAAAATATACGATTAAAAACACGGATATTTGGGACAGCCAGGTAAGACAACGTAAGACCTAATTAGCCATGACTTTATCCTTGTATAAAGTTAAACTCCATTGCACAGAGTGTCATGTGCGATATACTGATTAATAACGGATGCTTGGCCAGTCTGTATTTATCATGTAAACATGGGAACTGGACTGTGTACTGTCTAGTGCAGTTGATAATCCAGAGAATCACACGACATTATTTGTCAAAGATCTTCAGTTCAAACTTTTGACTGGTTTAAGAATGTTTATTACCAGCTTAGAGGTGTCGATAATCGGACGTCCGGTGATGACAGTTTTATATTGACGGTAGCATCAACTTCCTCTTTTTCAAACCCAAAAGTATATTTACGTACAGTACCAATGCCGCAGAGAAGTTATCGGTTTGGGAGGGGGAAGAGAAATGAATAGACCCTACGACTGTGCGTCTTTAGCATTTATCCGCACAACTAGAAGACGATTTATCTGTGACAATATTGAGGGCTATCTTCGGTGTAGGCGCTTTGCACACAGGGGATTTACATTTCGACAAACCTGTTATTATGTTCACTAGTTCCCATCGAGTCGCTTTGAAGTGACAAATGTGAAATGAAGAATTGCATACAATTAGAGTGGAAATTGCATAATCACATACCGTACTTTTAATTGCACAAAAAAACTTCTCAAAATTAATAAAAAATGCTCATGATGAGCAATGTTCTAACATTAAACATTAAACCTGTCGCATTCTAATAAAAAGTTAACTCAATTTCCGATACTAAATCGTTAGTCTCATAAACAAACACAAAGAAGAGCGAGAAATAGGCGATATCCAGCTGTGTATTTTCATAAGAAAACTGTACGTCTGTTACTGTAACTTCTAAGACAACACGCATAGTAAATTAACTGACCGTATAGGTTCTGACTTGATGTCTGTTTACATGTGTTTGTGGTGTCAGTGGTTTGGTTGATGTGTCAATTAGCACCTTGTCCCGCCAAACGGGGTTTTAACTCAGCGGCTGCAATCCTGCTGACGAAATCGTGAATCCAATATTTTGTCTCTGCAGCACATTTAAAGTCACGGTGACACTATCACGTGTCCATCGCCAATTAAGGGAATATTTGCTGAGAGTTTGTGGTTTGACCGGAGACACAGATTATGACAGGTCTGTCAATAAAGCAAAATAACATCAACTTGTGGAGAAAACATTCGCATGTGGTAACATACTATCTAGCACAACACTGACTTGACAAGGTTTTCCCAATGTTATTGTTTTTTTGTTTTTTTTAGACAAGTATCTTTTTGAATTTGCCTACAAACTAGAAGTCTTTATAATGTATCCATAAACATGTGCTCTTTAATCAATACATTTTAATAGTCGTTATACTACAATTAATAGCACCCCAGTCGTATACTGAGTACGAATTAATGACTGGTAGATATTTATAATATACCATCATCGTCTCCCAGTTCAGAGTCTGTCCATATTACGGCCAGTAGAAATACTATATAAAATTATAACCAGCATCCACGCGTTGATTATAAGTTGACATTACAGTTGAATAAAATAAATGCCCTCGTTGAACCAAGAACTGAAGAGTCTCAGGTTTAATAATGTTATTAACACATTAACCTAAACCGGCTCCCGACAGTTAACTTTATACCCCTCGGAAATTATTTAGGCAGGATTTTATTACACGTGATTTATCCTCAGTTAACAGCAGAGATGTCAAGTAGTGCATATTAGGACTTCTCGTAACTTTTGTGGCACTAATGAGATGAAAACTGCTGATCAAAGATGAATCCTGCACTCACGCAGATTATTGATATTGAACATTTTACATTCCATCAAGACTCCAGGCAAATACACTTTTTTAGTTTTAAAATTGTTTGGGAAACGTTGTCCTTCTCGTGTCTTATTTTGATTTTCAAATCTGGTGAAATGTTTACCTTCAAATGTTTATCCGTAGGTATTTTTTATTGCAGGCACTGAAAACGGTTTTCAATTTGATGTACATTGAATTGTCCGTGCTGTCCGGACATTCCCTTTGTCAACGGTTGAACACACAATAATTGATAACTCTGGCTTCTGTCTGAATAACAGATGAGCTTAATGCAGCAACACAAGTACGTTTGTTTTGCCTTTAATATTGGTACATTTAGGGATCGCTGAATTTTAGGAAATTTTATCGCCAGAGTACCTAGGTCTATTAAATATGATGTTTAACAATATTTCAGTGCGCGCGTCACATGGACAAAAACATGCCATTAAATTGTATGGCCATAAATACTTCCATGTAACACACAGCATGCACGAAGTCTGTATTTTACTATTAAGTCAGCCTCATTCTTGAAGCATTGGAACACTATGAAAACACGTGAAATGTATCATCACAAACCTACAAGTACTCCCATGATTACAGTACCTTCAAACAACAACAAGAACTACAAGTATGTACGGGTAAGACATATGTTTTCTGTAATGATCCCTTCAAATAGTAATAGTAAAGATTGGCCGTCCAAGACGAGAGAACAGGTAGATTACTTCTTTATTTATGGCCTAGCAAGTCAACTTACTTCATCCTTAACATGTCGGTTGACCAGCCAGGAATCAACGTTGAGACGACAGGCCATGTAGATTGTCCGGTGTCAAGGCGTCCAGTGGACAGACGACCAGTTCAACCCAACACCTTGAACGCATTATCATTATACTTATCTTATAGATTTGTATTATACAGTCAATATAGATGCGACGTAAAACACAAAAAAAACCCCTTCAGAAATAAAGCCTGCCTCTGCGTAACAAATAATATTGAATCCGTATGGCCTCTTCATGGACGTCCACTGGCTATTTTCCTGGGAGGGGCAAATACGAGGTCAGACGCACCATGGTTGGGGGTGACCTGATTTTTTTTTTGTATGGTACACCTAGATTACTGGAAATGGCTTTTCCGGCCTAGAATTGACGTTAGAAAAGAAAAGTAATTATTTGCATCCACCTCCCCCGCCACCCCCCCCCCCCCCCACACACACACCTATAATTCAGATATAGAATTTTTAAAAATAAAAAAGTTACAGGTGTTTGGTTGTTTAATTTTTAAGCCAATGTTACACGACCTGAAATGTATACAGACATGAAACACAAGCTTTTAGAAAATGCGTATTGATATACACAGAATATGCTCGAATATATATTTATAATATAGAGAAAGAAAATTTTGCTTGCCTCCGGGATTCAAACCCGGGGGTCTGGCTAGCAGGACCAGCGCTGGAATATAAATATATATTGTGGCATTGTCTGTCAAAATTTAATATAAGTCACCACCAGCAAAACCCCGAATTATTTTGTGAGTGAGCTAACACGATGTGGCTCCGCCCATTGCGGGGTGTTTTTTCATGGACAATCCGTCGTGAAATACATACAGTACGAAGTTAAGCTTCTATACAACGAATAACTGAGCTGCGTTTTCAGTTTTCAGATTCCCGAATTAAAACTTTATTTAACGGGCCTTGAAGTTTCGATATATATCACTATCTTATTTCCTAGGGCGAAAGAGACTATGTGTTTAAGAGCATATAGCTGTCAAGTGATTTTAAGCCATTCTGCAGCTATAAAAAATATCCCAGAGTTTACCACAACAAATGGCGTTTAGGGCAACAACTGGAAGTTATATATTCATTTGTGTCGTAATAACTGGTTAAAAATATACTAATAACGACGCATTTCCCTTCTGCTATTTGAATATATTGTAGCATTCAAATAGAAAAATCCCGAATGTGAGAAACACACAAAGGGAGAAAAAGCTAGTGGTTAGGTCGGATTTCTATATTGGTAAAATTTGTCATCCGAAATCTGAAAGACTGGAAATAAGTCGCGCTAAACGGATCAACGGGCCCATATCGATGTCCAACGTATACGATTGCACGGATTGGAGTTTTTGATTAGCTCGTTTGGTGGTGTGTGGTTTGTAAATAGCAGCATAAATTACGTTTTCGATTGATGACACTTTTAGTCCCCATACATAGGAGTCTTTGGCCCATGACAATCAAACCAACAAACAAACACAAATTGAATTTTGTCTAGTTTAATTTTTCGATATATTTCTCTCATAAACGCTTCTATCTTATTCCCGAGTATCGCTGCATTTCTTTAAACAGATCGTTATTTTCATATTTTCGACATATTTCCTGCATGTGAGCGACTCCTTTTCATTCACCGTCGAGAACAACACATTTATATTTGTTTTAAAATTCTAGTTCCCGTTTATATCGAAATATCTTTCTTATTTCCTCATAGGCATGATGTAACAAGCATTTTCTTTTTTCGAACATTGTTGTATTTTGTCGAATCAGGTGCGACTCCACGCCATGTTTGAGTGCTAATCGATTCGGACAAAATCAGTCAAAATACTTTAACTCTTCACATTCCGGAGGTGGGAAATGTTCTTTTTTTATCCGCACAAAGGTCAAAATGACGCACGTAAAGGCAGTTTTTTTAAAGCGTAAATATAAATGCGAGAAGAAATACGTTATAAAATGCGTCGACCGTAGATTTTTTAATCCACGGCGTCCGTGTTTTCGGTTGAGTAACATGTTTGTATACATCGCCTTTATGTTATTTCAGCTAAGGTTGTATCGATTAATGAATTTAAGAAGCTCGGGTGTTTAGAACCTCGAATGGTCAGTGCGCCTTTTGTAAGAACGGGAGATATATGATCAAAACGTATCTTATAAACGGCTCATCAAAGGTTATACGTTTTGCCACACACACAGTGCTTGGCCATCTTGTTTACAATATCTACAAAGTTTGTACAGATTTCTTTACACCTTACCTACAAGATAATGGAGACCAGAAGTCACGTAGGACAGTACTTTATTGTAACATAATTCATTGAACCGTGCCGTGGTCCAATCGGTAGTGTCATTGACTGCTGGCCACCCTTTTTAGCAATTTTCTTTCCGTCAATAAATCGTCAGCAATCAGACAAACAATATCTCATTATTTTTAAGATGCCGAAGAGAGAATTCCTTTATAAACAAGCTGAATGAACCCTTACCCTCCTTACTAGGCTGTAGGTAAAAAGAAAGCCTATTCAAATTTATGAATCTACCAGAATAGTTCAATAACATAATCTTTACGTTCAATAGAATGATTTTTTTAAAACATATTTATTGGCATAAGACATACATTAAACCAAAGAGCTTATACTGTATTTATCGAATTATAAAATTATCATAATGTTTTTGGATTCAATTACATAATTGTAAATATAACATTTTTATAAAAGAAAAGATTAGATAGAAGGGTTTAATAAGTAGGCAAGTGAGTAATACAAATTAACTACTTAAAATCGGTATAAGTGCTGAAAAATACAAAAATTATAAATTTTGCCTTGATTGAACGATTTATTTGGTGTTGTACAAGCTGTAAATGTATATAAGCTACAGTTTTACAGAATGCAGTTCAATCAAGTGCTAAGGGCTATCATGAAATCGGACTGTTTGTGATGGTGTCTGTCTTTCTCCTATTATTTTTTTCTGTCTTGCCAGTATTACCGAAGGTGGTTTCTTTCACATATTGGTCTGGCACACCGCCATGTGAATGAAATAAATTTACGCACGCTTTACAACCGTGTGTAAACCAGCAAACAAACAAACAAACAAACTATCAATTCTTTGTTTAACTGTAGCACCTTTAAAATCGGTGTTTCTAGTTGAAAGTCAATTTTGGTTGGAAATATTATTCTAACTGGTTTGAATGCTGAATAGTGTGAACTCTACGATAAACTTTATCTGGTTCGTTCTCCCAGGGCAGTAAAACACCCGGAGACATGGTCGCTCTTCTGCAAAGAGCTCACATCTTTTACAAATAAACTCAAACGAAATGATAGAAATGTTTTTAAACATTTGGATATATATATATAAGGATAATTCAGCCGTGTCTATATAGCGAATACAACAGAAAATATTATTTCTTATAAAAGAATGATATTGTATGTCCACAAGGTTGTGCAGTAGTATACACATGCGTACGGGTCTGATCAAACTATTGTGTTTATCAAAGAATATTTTTAAACAAATAAGCAACAAGTTGTATTGCAAGGGCTTGTTTGATTTAAAATCCGATTATTTTAACGATAAAGAAAAATGCCATTTTTATATGGACCACATTATTGTAGTATTGTCTTAACCGACAAGGTAGGGAGTTTGCAGAGTCAAAACTATTGTGCTGTACTGACATCCTGACTATATTTATGGCTGATTTGAATGCTTATTTTTTTAAAATTTGTCAAAATAATTCATATACAACAAACATCGTCATTGAAACTTTATTTGTAAATATTTAAAGCTGAAACATGAAGGTGAACTACCAGTTCATAAATAATCATCAAATTCCTACGCCTTTTTTCACAACGAATCGGTGCCGCAAAGATATATAAAAAAAGTCGCTATGGACAAAACCATGTTTGATAGTACGGCTAACCCTAATGTCAAGGTCAAAAGGCATTACATAATATACTCTTATACAAATGTCGATAATCCCGAAGATCTCTGTACCGCAGAATATTAGTCGACTACCGCATATTCCGTACAATGTAAACATGTATATTCTTAAATCCCTTTTAAACAGACAAAATCGTCCACTAACTAGACTAACTAACCCTTCTACATAACCTGTTGCAAAACTGTTTTGATTTAAGAAAAATGTTGAAGGTAACACAATTGTATCATCATATTTATCACACCGACTTTTATTATTTATTCATTTTGCTACTTCTCTTCATTTAAGTATTATGAGGTTCGATTAAATAGATACACTTGTATGTGTTAATCCAACTGACAGTGTGTCATGGCGGCAAATAGCACATCCTTAAATGATCTGTGTAGTATTTGTATGTTAAGCCACATTGGTGAAGATTATTCAAGTTTGTGCTATAGAGATTTCTTATTTACATGGATTGTTAACACGTTCCCAATTACATGTAACTTTAACACAAGAAAACACCAAATGACAGAACAACTGTTTTGTGTGTAGTGGCGCAACTGCGAAAAGTGTCAGGACATTGCTAATCCTTTCCCATCGATCCAATGTCGCATGCGAAACATTTGGAACTAACTATGGTTTGATTCAACTCTCAGAATAACCGAAATCACCGAACACAGCGTGGTCACGTTCGCGCATTGTGGCAATTGGATATAAGTCATGCAGGTAAATCGAGATTGTTTTCTTTGTTCACAATTTTAAACCAAACGGATTTAATCCAAGCGATTATTTCTACCTTATTCTAAATCACGTTGCGAATACATTGTGGGCTTGTGTGATACAAACTTTGGCATCTTTTTGATATTATGATTAGGGGCCTAATCACGTAATACAATCAATGCGACTCATCTGATCGGATTTAAGCTGTCTATCCTCCACTGTTTCTATTCGGCACAAGTTTAATTTAATAACAATATTCACATTGCCAAACTCATCAGCACAAATATTAGCCTACATATCTGGTGTATTACTCTTGTTGTCAGACATTGTAGCATTGCCAGATATATTTCTTCCAAATCTCTTAAATGTTGAAAAGGGAAAGAACCCTCAATATTAACTCTGATTTCAGATTTTCCACGGTTAATTTTAAAGACATAAATAAGCCTTTGTTGTATTGATGCCGAAGTCAACACAACGGTGGACGACTTATTTTAATTATCAATAGTGACGTCAATGGATCTGAATACATCGACTATATGCTTAAATTATAAATGATACAAGAAGCGTTATTCAGTGATCATTTGACCTTCTCTAATGACCATATTTTCAAGTTAGGTAAACAAAGAAGTTGTTTCCATATTAAAACATGTCACATGTACATTTTTTTCGTTCAGTTATATTGATTTGTCAATCAATATTTTAAAACAGTTTTTAAATGACTATAACGAATGAACTACAAGTAAAATTTCAAGTTAATATCTTGTATGTATTCTCAACAAACTAAAGCTATCCATTTTGCGTTTCCTTAGTACATAGCTTAGGTACGTTTATCGAAATGTTCTTATGTTCAGTTCTAATCCACATAAACCAAAGAGTTAAATGTGTTTTACCCGGTCTGGTATAATTATTATATCATGTTTTGTCAGACAGGATGTACGAATTGTGCTCGAAATGATAGGTGGCATCTTTATGAGTACTTCTATCCAACGTGTATTGTTGTAACACTTTGTATTCGTCATTTAAAGATTGACAGTCATTAATTAGTCTCTGCTTATCTTTTCATTTTTCATTTCTCATTTAAGTTTGGAAAGATTTTATTTGTTCTTCGAGGAATACGTTCTGGGAATTAAGTCCTGATAACACAATTTTATCTTCAGGAAAAAGTGCTGAAAAAAGAAATGTATATAAATATATTAGTCGATCGGAGTCAGGTGTCAATAAATAAACTCTGCCGCCAGTCTAAACAAGCATTTCAACACTAAAAATCCTACAGTCATTATGCGATGTTTCATTGTTTCATAAGGAAAAGATAAGTAGGCCTACATTTAGGCATATGCATATTATTTTGCCTAATTCGAAAATTGTATGGTTTGAAAATGCTGTTCTACTTACAAATTGAGAAAAAACAAATCTCTACCAGGCCTCCATCGATAAGGTCACTTATAAACAAAGGTAGTTATGGACTATTTCTTAGACACATGGAAACTAACTTTATAAACTGACAAAAACAAATTTGGTTACATATACACAATTGCGTTCAACGCAAAGCAAACATTGCACTTGGTTTAGTACACTGTATGATATAAATAAATCATGAAAATATTGTGCAGTTATGTAATGTTGTACCTGACATTCCCTCCATATGAATTCAAGACGGCTTTTCTGATTAATCGCAAAGCTTTTGTCGTATTTAATAAACCCCAAGACAAAGATGAAGTTCAAGGAATACTATGTGTTTTAGGATATATGTTTGATCCCCACGTATATCGCCTGCCATGGAGTCAACACGGAGGCGTTAGAACATTGACCCGGAGAGCCCTAAATTAAAGCCCAGCGAAAATATTGCGAACCCTCATAAAACACAACTTGTTATTTCACGTGTAATACTAGTCACGTATGTAAGTTAGTCTACATGGAGAGAAGCTGAACTACATATACTCTGAGACAATCACCAACAATTCATTTTGGACATTTCCGGACAAATGCAATATCCCTATAAGCGTTTAAGAGTTTATACGGTTTACAAGATTGAGTAATGTGCACTTTAAAGCTACAAATAATCCCGCCCACTATACTACGCTGTCACAATGTTACGTCTCGCCACAACAAATGTTTGCACTATTAAACTCGTGCTGGTTTCACTGACTTAATACACAATTGTCAGCCACAAATACAGAAAAAGACCAATAAAACCGTGCCGGTACAACTAACAAAAAAAGCAGGTATTACTCTAATGTTCTCAGCCTACACATGATTCTCATTCATGAAATGGAGGTTTTTGTAATAACTCTTAACATGTGTAAAGACGGACGGCTGGTTGCATGGCTCGTGCATACTTGGATGGATGGATGGATGTTAGGATGGATGGATGGGTGGGTCTATGGATGGATAGATGGATGGATGGATGGATTGTTGGATAGATGGTTGGTTGGTTGGCTGATGGTTGGTGCTGATTGATTGATTGGTTGGTTGGTTGGTTGGTTGGTTGGTTGGTTGGTGTTGGTTGATTGATTGGTTGGTTGGTTGATTGGTTGGTGTTAGTTGTTTGGTTGGGTGGCTTATGGTTGGTGCTGATTGACTGGTTGGTTGGTTTGCTGGTTGGTTGGCTGATGGTTGGTGTTGGTTGATTGGATGGTTGATTGGTTGGTGTTGGTTGATTGGTTGGTTGGCTGATGGTTGGTACTGATTAATTGGTTGGTTGGTTGGTTGGTTGGCTGGTTGGTTGGATGGTTGGTTGGTTGGATGATGTTTGGTGCTGATTGATTGATTGGTTGGTTGGCTGGCTGATGGTTGGTGTTGGTTTATTGATTGATTGGTTGGCTGATGGTTGGTACTTATTGGTTGGTTGGTTGGTTGGTTGGTTGGCTGGTTGGTTGGTTGGTTGGTTGGCTGATGGTTGGTGCTGATGGATTGGTTGGTTGGTTGGTTGGTTGGATGGTTGGCTGATGATTAATGCTGGTTGATTGGTTGGTTGGTTGGCTGATGGTTGGTGTTGATTGATTTGTTGGTTGGCTGGCTGGCTGGCTGCCTGATGGCGTTGATTGGTTGGTGTTGGTTGATCGGCTGGTGGATTGATCGGCTGGTGTTCGTTGATTGGTTGGTGCTGGTTGATTGGTTGGTTGCCTGATGGTTGGTGCTGGTTGATTGGTTGGTGTTGGTTGATTGGTTGGTTGATTAATTGGTTGGTTGGTTGATGGTGTTGGTTGATTGATTGAACAAACGAATGAAAGAACGAATGGTTGTTTGTATGATTGATTGTTTGATGGATTTATTGCTCGATTTATTGATTGATATACAACACGGTCCTCAAGGGAATTTCAGTTTTATGACAGTTGTGTACAGCTCAACTCAATACCACCGTAATGGTAAATAATCTACAATATGCCATGCACCTCTGACAGAATAAATATACTTTCGTCCAGACACGCAAGTCGACAAATCTGTATTATTATATGATATTGCATGTTGTTAAGTTTAAAGGCTTGATGCGTTCTATGTAAATCGATTCCTGACCTCTGTCCGGACAGCGAGGCGGGTAATGGAAAAAGACCGTCCGATATGCAAAACAGTAGGAATAAACACAGTTACTCTATCAAACATCAGCGTAAATGGTATCCGTCTACATTAACAAGCTTGACGTTACGGTGACCCATATGCAAAACATTTGTAGTTTTGAACTAAAGTTTAAATTTTTAGTTTCCAACTAGGTGAAAATATCGAGAGACGGACATTTAGGTGAGAACTAAAGTTTCATTTTCAATTTCCACCTAGGCGAAAACCTTTTCAGCAGAACAAGACGGAATCGCGTGGCTGAAACAAAAATAGACTTACCCAAAAAGAAAAGGAACTAGAAAATTTTCCCCTAATTGGAAATTCCAAAATGATTTGGTGTATTTAATATTTCATCAAGGATGAAAATTGTTCATCTAGAATATAAATGCCAGATTTTTTTCTGAAAAGAAAAGATACATGCATTGCTCAGATAACATAACCATCCTTGAACCGAGTCGAGCAAATTTGTGAGAAACCCGTATTAACGTGGATATCATGTCATATTGCGTTTATAGCGTATACAGTTCAAGGTGTGGATGTCCGCAAAGAAGATATGTCACGACAAATACACAGATCGACGAGCAAAATCCTCTGGTGACCTAATCGTCTTCCAAACATTTACCACTCAACACCTTGGCTGCTGCGCACAAAAAAACGATTACCCAACAACGTGGAAACTTGACTGAACTGTTTGTCAGTATTGAGCCACTTTGTCGACAGATTCTCACAGTCAGGTCAGCTCAGTTCTTTCAATCTAACCTCCCGTGGTCCAGTTTATTTCACCTGGCCAGCTAATCTCTCACACCTGTCTACTAAACTGCCTAGTGGACACTGTCGGTACATCGCCAAGCTGTGAAGAATCCACCGTATCAATGGTGTGTTTGTAAGGGAAGACCTTGGCCGTCTTCTAACACCGTGGGACAAACCACATCTTGAAAACGCAAAAACGTGTTCGTTCCGTTTGGATGGTATAGGCCAACGATGAGATAAGCTAAGTTCAAATCAAGCGTAAATATCAGTAAGATGGGCTGCGCTATCTGCGAGTCTCATGTCCGAATATATTCAATAACAGATACGGTTCCTGAGTCGGTAAATCACATCGAAAACAGCGTAAACATCATACACACTGACCAATTTTAGACAGATAGAATTAAGACCTGTCATAGATTCTATGACCATGATAAATACATGGCCTCAAACGAGACCGAAATATTCATTAAAGGTATACAATTTAGGGGCCTTTTGAACTGACACGTATAACCGATACAGGACACACGCATGTGGAACTACAATTATGTAACCACATATTCTGTTGTCAAAAACCTGGACAGATCAAAAGCAGGATGGCTCTGAATTCGACTTTGTTTCAAATCAGTCTTTTCTGTGATTTGCAAGAGCCCGAATAGTTTCAAGCGGACTTTGTCTCCGGTTCGACTAAGCTGATGTCAGTGCCACTGTAATGAAACATTTTTGTGACCATAAACAAGTATCATTCTCTCATCAGTCTGGAACAGAATAATTAAATCTTCAACCGTTGTTTGGAACTCACATTAACATATAATTGCTTTCAGTTATGCCAAGAGGGAGGAGCAATCGTGTATTACGTTGTAACTGACTCCGCCCCAAGAAAATTACTTAGCTTAGACTTTCAAAATTAAGCTTTGGAATAGTTTTATTGTGAAGGATTTACAAAGTTTTACTTTTTTAGCATAAGAAGGGGGATATTTTTGTGTTTTACGCCACATCCGCCGAACGTGGTATGAAACAATAATAACTTATCCTTTAGTATAACGTTTAGGTTCTGAACGCGACACAACAAAATAAATCGGCAAGGGCATTTATTATTGAAATTTTCATTACATTAATAACAGTACTCCTGTTAATTGGTTTAGCACATTTCAGCGGGTTTTCCCCGAATAGAAAACGCTATGCTATGTAAGACATAGAATGTGATAACAAGTAGCGGATGAGTGGATGGGAGCTTCCTGTTGTCGTGTTGCTATCGGGACAAAGGGCAACCAGAAGACGATCTGTTATGCTGCTTTGGTTTTTTTTTTTAATTTTTTATTTTTTTTTTTGTGTTTTGTTTTGTCTCTTTCTGTTGCCAGAGGTGTCGCCGATTGGATGGTCATAACGTTATATGAACGACATAATGTTAAATGCGGCGTTAAACCTCAATCTGTCAAAGTAACAAATATAATGTATCAGTTTACTGTAAGAAGATAATTGTTCGATTCAACTGAAGTATTAATTTTGAGGCAGAATACAATAAGTGACCATGCGTATAACATTGTATATTAGACAGATCTGTCTGGGGCATTTTGAAAGTTACATGTAGCTACTTTCGCTGCTGGAGCTTTCATCGTCAGACTGCTATACACGTAACTTGGACTTCATGAATTGAAATAACCAATGTTGTAAGATAACCAAGGGAGGCAATCAAGGACCGACATTGAGAAAGATAAAAACAATAAAGAGTTGCCGCTCCTACTTCAGAACTCCATTTGATTCTAGGTACGTCTGAATACATCAAAACTAAAATGTTATATCACATTAAAATATGATCAGTCTTTGCTACTCTACAAGATTTCTTTTGTTTATGTTTTTGTCAAGTCAGATTGTTATATTCTTTATATGTTCCGCTACGTATACGTATCGGGTTTTCACTGGAGCTCTGCAATGTTGACCATCGACATCTGAGAGAGTGGCTATAATGCCGAGAATAAAAAATGTGACTTTTGTTGATTTTCTAATGTTGTTGCGAAAAAGATATCACCTCATTGTAACTGACTTATTCAAATCAGCACGTGAGCGGAGTTACTGTATTCAGGACAGAGTAAAAGTTCAGCGAGTAATAACAATAGTGTCATCACACTGCAGTCAAATATCACTTCTGTGTATAGAAAATCTGGATATTTCACTGGTATATAGATAATAATGCTAAATGACAGTATTTAAATAAGACATCATAACACACTCGGATTGTTGTGATTTACAGGAAGAGTAAGCTGGCGAGTTATATTATGAATATATTCATCGAATACCGGTATATTATTACACATGGATGCTAGACGAAGCCGCACAATTTCAAGACAGGTGTGGTCTTTCTAGCCTCTATAGAAGTGGAATAATTTGCTTCCTTGGTTTTTAACATCGTAAAGGTTATTCCTGTGAATTCATTGTGGAGATACATATACTGACTAACATCTCGCGAAGCACACGCAATTCAGTGTATAAGATTTGACTGGCCAGGTTTAGATAGCTAAACCATTAGATACCATCTAACTTTTCAACGCAGATTGGGAACTTTGGGATAAACCCACGCCATTACTGTCTTACCAGGAAGGCACGTGGGGGCTCTACTCCCCCCCTCCAAAAAAAAAAATCCGTGCAGGTGCATAAAAATTTGAAAATGTGTATTGTAGATCAACATAAAAGCGAACAATTTTTTTATTTACGAACGATTAAACTTGTTGGTATCTTTATAATTTGTTTGTTTGGTTGATTGGGGTGTCTCTGGTATCTTTAGAAAGGGAATTGAATTGATCTGCTGCTGAATGACATCATAGCATAGTCCCGGTGTATTTATACTGCTGTCATTCGCTGAGACCGACCGCACAATTTACGCCGTTTTAGCGAATATCACCACTCAAAATGGTCCTAGTTTATGACCCAGCAGGCTATACGTAAATCATCAAGGTATTCAGATTCAGATTCATTTATTCGCCACAATATAATAGTTTTAGATGATAACAAAATATAGTTCATAATATACATAACAGAAATTAAAAAAACAGAAGTTACTAAGAACATGGTACAAATAGATACAAATATGGTTGTCTTAAGTTGATCACACTTTGCACTTTTTTTATACGTAATGGTAATACGTGGAGGGAATAAAGTTCCAAGGGACATTGTTCTTTCCCGAAATATATTTAACATTAATATTTGTGAATACAGCGGGGAAAAAAACAAAACAATTTTAACACTATTGGATAGAATAAATCAAGAATATATGTATGACGATTACAACTCTAATAGCCATTCTTTGACTTTTGACCCGAATAAGGAAATTGACTTCATACTTTTAATATCAGGAGAGAGCTTGTTCCACTCTCTTGGGAATGTTATTCTAAATGTGTGAAGCGAAAGAGATGTCGAGAAGTATGGGCTATGGAAGTTATAATATCGTGTTCTAATCTAGGGGATAATGTGATAACTTTCAAGGCTCTCTTTTGCAGCAAAACTAACGGTTGTAATTGTGTGAACAGATTGGCATAACATAGGTATGGGAAAATAAGAGATTAGTATAATATGTGTAGATTTTTCTTGTAAAGAAAGTTTCTAATATGATAGATGACCCCTATATTTCTTGATATTTTGCTACTCATATTCTTAATGTGATCAGTCCACGATAATTTATCGTTGTAAACGACTCCCAAAAATTTAAAGTCATTTATGACATCAACTATGTTGCCACCAACTGAAATTGAAGGTACAAGAGTATGTTCCTTAAGTAAATTTCGACTGGGATTTACAATTATACATTTAATTTGTTTTTTAGATTTAGAGAAAAGCGATTCGCAAGTAGCCGAATATTTATATTTTCAAGTTCGTTGGTCATGCAAGTTGTTGCGTCTTCTATTTTGTCAGATGAGTAAAAAAGACTAGTGTCGTCAGCTAAAAGTACCAAATTAATTATGGACTAGGATGATGGTACGTCATTTATGTAGAGGAGAAACAACATGGGTCCCAAAATCGATCCTTGTGGCACGCCGTATTCGATGTTTGGTGTAGAGGAGAGGGTTCCAGTATAAGATACACATTGGATACGATTGGTTAGATAGCTTTTAAGCCACTTGTGGGACGTGCTAAGAAACATTTTTTTTTTTTTTCTTTTTGGAAGATTTTGGATTTGGGGGGAAACTATATCGTTGAACGAGTTAACGTCTTTGCCTGGTGGTCGATATACGATTCCTACAGTATACTGGTCACCTAATACTTCAATTTCTACAAACAAGGACTCGAAGTCTCCATTGGCAACATTAAAGGAGATATCTGGAGTCTACATTGTTTGTTAACGTACAAGCTTAATCTACCACCTTGTTTATGGAGCCTAGTGGATGAGTACGCAGAATAACCAGGTAAGTCATAAAGGGGATCAGTTTCAGTAAAACCTAGTACTGTAAAGGTATGATACAAGTTATGTAGCACACCAGAGATATCGCCATAGTGTTTGCTTAAACTGCCAGCATTCATGTGAAAGACAGAAAAATGCTTGATGAAATACATTGTAGTCTATGTCTCAGTGTAGCGTCAGTAAACAATTGAGATTGGTTTGAATTTAAGTTTTTCCAGTGATCAATTTCATATTCGTTGTCATCCGTTTGTGACGTGGAATTGACAATATCCATCAGTTCAATTGGAGTTAAGGCCATGTTTTCTAACAGATTGAGATTTACGGTACTTATAAGACTAGGAGATGTATTCGGACTGATCGGGATAATGTCATCATGGAAAGATAAATCCAGCAAGGAACTTGGAGTTGGAACAGTATCTACTCTGTCAACTAAAATACACATACGGATTCGGCATTATATTTTTGCTTCATTCCGTAAGAGTGTAAAAGTAATGTGTTTTCCCTGGGTCATTAGAGTGGCGAATCTATACCAATTATTCTGATTTTGAAAGTAATAATCAACAACTAACACTCAACATTCGGAGCGTCGTGTGACCACTCCTATTTTCAGCATCGTATGGTGCAAGACAAGGCAAAAAAGAAAATGAAAATCTATACATTTATAAGGAATATATATAAAGCATATTAAGTCCTTACCCCAGTGAATAATGATTTGTTCGTTTGATTTTGGGTTTAGCGCCATGTTCAGGAGTATTTCACCTATTAAACAGCACGCCAGACCAATGTGCGGGGAGAACTACCTGTGACGTCACTCGCGACATATAAGACAAGCCAAAACAAGGTCAAAGAAATACAAATATATAAAATACAACTGGATTTATTGAAAACAGGTTTTCTGTCACTGTAAATGGGTGAAACATTTGAATGATTGAACAGATTCACAAATAGTCTATCACTTTGTGCGTCACGTGAGGTTGGTCGATAGGATTGGTATTCTCATGACTGGGTCTCAGATTGTATGTAGGTATAGCAAACTATATTATGTTTGATAAACTAGCCGTCTAAGAGTTTACTTGTTTAGGCTTTTACATCGTACTTAAGGTAATTTCACTAATATGACGACGTACTTAGAATCAGAAAGTTTCAAGGTATAAAACTCAAATTGTAGACGGATCAAACGGTTTCACAGTTCCACAGATTCACCAGGAGATATTCCCGTTCCAATGAAAGTATACGGGATTCCTGTTGATCTAGTAAAACTGTGAGCATAGTAAACAGTTTAGTCTCATATTGTTCTTATTTCTGTTCAAGTGTCTCACCTGTAACCATATCATCTAATTTAGCCATTTAGAGGTAAGACGGCCTCTGGTTATAACCAAAAGCATCGACCTTAGAAGCGAATTTCACAATACATTTATACCAGAGTTATCTCCCATATCAGGAATTCTCTTATAACATATACGTCCAAGATTAACCTTGTGAGTATGGCGTTTAACACGATTATTCAATCAATGAATCAATCAATGAACCAATCAGTCAGTCAATCCCTTACAGAAAAATTATATAGGATAATTATAAAATCTTATAGGATTCCATAGAAGAATCATATGGGGTCCTATAAGATTACATAGAAAATGTTATAGGATTTTGTTCAAAATCATAGAAGTTCGTAAAGGCTTTTTTGGAAGGGATCAATTAATCAATCAGCTAATTAATCCATCAATCAATCTCAGTAATGGTTTGCTGTACCAATTCCATACGGAACTGCGTTGCGCCACAACATCACATATTTTGAAATTGATAACACTACAGTGCGACAAATTAACAGCCCTTTGTTGACGCCATATAATCAGACGAATATTATTAAGTGAGTTTGCTGGTACAAGAAGACTCTGGGATTCCTTAAGCCGAATGCTTGAACTATTACCTGACTAGAGAATTTATGATTTATTATAAGTATATGATGCCTTCGTTCGAATGAAGACATCATATTGAATTATTATTAATG
Source organism: Mopalia vespertina (assembly GCA_030265115.1). Lineage (NCBI taxonomy): Eukaryota > Metazoa > Mollusca > Polyplacophora > Chitonida > Mopaliidae > Mopalia > Mopalia vespertina. The sequence goes on along the minus strand of JAQQZZ010044358.1, from coordinate 19,222 downwards.
CAATAATAATGCAATAAATATTACATTATTTCAATATGTCACAATTTAGGCCCATGTTAAACTGGGCTATATTATTTTATTTAAGACCAATGACCGGGAATAACTCCGGTCCTAATTGTCCCAGAGAATTCAAACTTTGCACGAAGACTCAGGTTTTGGTCCCACACAAGATGTATTTTTGTTTTTAAGAGGTGTTATTTTTATGGGCCTAGGTGTCTGAAGAGCGATTGAAAATCTAATTGTATAACCGTTATATGGAAGAGTCACTAGTTGGGGATTCTCTCTTAAATCGAGTAACATGGAGATACGCAGATGATATCACCTCCGTCCTCAGCAAGCTAAAACAGAAATATATCTAGCCTGTCACGTGAAATAATCAACCCATATTATATTATGGACATGTGATAGTCTATGAGTAGACAGTGGATGGTACACGTACTTTTGGTATCTAGTTTACGCTGTTTGGCGCCATAATTGATACTTGGTAGCCTACACACTTGTAGTCCTTAGTAATTGGTGAGTGCTAGAAAATAGCAAGATTGCCTAATTATAGAATTTCTGGATAACCACTCCTTGTTTTGTGATAGAACACAACGTTTTGATACATATGCCTGTATCGTCATCAGGTGTAAATTGACAGAAATTCTATAATTATGTTACCCCACTTCTAAATGTCGTTCAAAACTTATAGCAAGATTGCCTGTATATAAACAACACATTATAAACAATAGGCAGCTAGGTATTGCTTGTAAGTTATGTTAAATGCAAAGTTCTGTACCTCTCATAGTCTACCATATCATGATGTAGCCTTATTTAGATCAACTTATGTCGACTATATTACATGGCTCTTTTAAAATTTCCCATACGACTTTAGTCTACATCATTATACAGATGCAGTGACTTGTATAAAGGTAAAAATAGCTTTACTCGTGAAATCGAAACGTAGATCACTAAGATTGGCCGTCATTAAATTGGGTGTTTAAAATACTTCAGTAAAACATTGAAAATTTGAATAAAAATGAAATACAATGTTTAAAAAAAAAGTTAGTTTGGCAGAGTCCAATTGGACAAAAATGACTGAAAGCATTATGAACCTTATGTCGCAATACCTGGTTTCTTTTCACGCATGCCGAAGAATTAAAACGTGCTCTACGCAGCCTTTAGCTGAAAAAATCCGCTCTGTTGACTTATTTATAATATTGGCATTACCCTGGCCGACAGAGTTGAAAGGCCATCTATGTAAAAAAAAAAAGTGATATAAAAAATGTGGAAGGAATATAGTGGCAAAATCGAATAAACAGTTGACGATAATTGCCTACCGCTGTAAATACAAGTTCACACATCTGACCAAAAGGTATGGGTAAAAATTCAATATTTGGAGTTAAATCCACTTGAGCTGAAACAAAATTCCGTTTGACAGTTTCATGCGTCGTGTTAACTCAGGTTCATTTGACCTTTGGATTCCCATAAATTGACTACTGTGTATTCCGTGTTTGAGAGAACTCGCTCGCTGATCGGGTTGAATCGTGCACATTCGTCCACCAAAGATATGAAAATTAACAATGGCGTTAATCATGTATTGCGCCTGCGTTGTTTTCATAATTTGAAAACAATGAAACAGAACGTTGGCAAGATGACAAAGATTTTTAACTTCAGTTGCTCTTCATGTCGATCATTCATGTGAATTATTACTGCGAATCAATTGGAAATGTACATTAAACCTTTTATCGATTTAATCTACGTAGATAGTCCACTTTGCGACAGTATATGTATGTAACTCTGTTAATCCGAGATGTCGGCTAAAATCCATAGCATATCAAAATCGGGTAATACGCAGCATCCGGGCTATGTGTTTGCACGTCGACTGTTCGAATTGTTAAAAAAAAGGCAAACAAATAAGTCCAATGTTCGAGCTACACAGCGTTCAGCTATACGTCATATTGATTGAGCCTGTAACATAATAAACACACCAGACATAATAACAATATGTGAGGGGAGATAACTTTTATTGACTTGTTTTCACGGAAATCTCGTTCATTTCATTAGTTTCACGGGATTCCAGTATCTCAAACATGAGTGCTTAGGTAACCGGACCAGCAATTTACGACCAAAACTAATTATATATTATATAGTATAACTCAAAATCATGGGGACAGCCTATAGGTTTGTTAGTATAAGGAGATGTGTTCTAGACAATAGAACAATAAATAGTACCTATTTGGAACTGAATGAATTTATATTTACTGTTTGTAGTATTACAAATTGTCTCCTTATTACTGTAACTATGTATGTATGAGCAAGATACATTATCACAGAACACAATTTAAAGACATCACAAATCAGATCGACTCCATGTTGCAACTAGATCCGAAAAAATCAGGGCAGAAGGAATTTCCTTCGAACCCACCGCACCAAGGATGTGATATCCTACCAACCCACTGCACGGAGTATGTTATTTCCTACCAATCCACTGCATGGAGGATGTTATTTCCTACCAACCCACTGCAAGGAGGGTGTTATTTCCTACCGACACACTGCACGGAGGATGTGATATCCTACCAACTCACTGCACGGAGGATGTGATATCCTACCAACTCACTGCACGGAGGATGTTATTTCCTACCGACACACTGCGCGGAGGATGTGATATCCTACCAACCCACTGCACGGAGGATGTGATATCCTACCAACTCACTGCACGGAGGATGTGATATCCTACCAACTCACTGCACGGATGATGTTATTTCCTACCAATCCACTGTACGGGGAATGCTATTTCCTACCGACCCACTGCACGGTGTATGTTATTTCCTACCAACCCACTGCACGGATGATGTTATTTGCCCACAACACGATGTATTGGACTTCCTATCAACCCAGAGCACGATGGATGTGACCTTTTCATAAAGAGTGTGAGTGCGCATAACTTTGAACATTGTACTTACCGAGTAATCGTTTTATGTGCCCAATTAATTCTGTCCAATAATGTTTAAAAAAACACTGAACATTCTAAGACATTTTAATGTCAAACTAAACCTACAATCGCCCAGTACTCTCATTATTAATTCAGAAATACGGTTCAAGTATATGTTGCCAACCGCCATTTTCCTCATTCTGACTGTCAATGTAGACTTGGGACTTTTGTAGAAACACCAGTAACTCAAATTTCATAGCAATATGAGGATATTAACCTGTATTAAGCGCGTAAGTCTAGTCAAGTGTAATCGCTTGGCCTTCGAATCTGCAGCGGTTACACCGTTTGAACCATATAAACGCTGTAGTTCATAAGCGATGTAACTTATATATCGCGCATGTGTCACTAACCAATAACATCCGATATAACAGATCATCCACCGATTTTAAATTCTTGTAAATATTCAATAACTCTCCCTATTGCTTGGAATATGTGTCGAATGCAATGATCAGTTTAAAACAAAAGAAATAAGCACAGCTTTAAAACAATTAAAGGCTTTCAAATTAAACTAAAGGTCATGTAAAGACCGACATGGACTCAATGGCTGTTTTACAGATTCACAGCTGTAATCCCAGCTGACCAACCTGATGTATCCATCAGTTTCTATTGGAGGCAGCTCTAGAACTTGTTTTGGTGGAATTTTAGGCCAATCGGTCCTTGTGTGTAAGCACTACACAAGCTTTCAAAACAATGATGTAGAGGTCGCCGAAGAGCAAGGACATTGTTTACAGTACACGTCAAGTCAAAGCCCTTTTCTGGACGTATCGGTGTTTGTCGTTAACGTACAATGAGAGTATATTATGGATAATTGTAAAATACTAGGCAATCGTTGCAATGGCCCTCTGGCAAGCACTGTCATGTCATGTCTTAGCATTGGAGGAACGTTAATTTTGTAAAAAAAAAAAAAATATATCACAGCACTTCGCTTCTCATGACTGTCTTAGTATAGCTATTTGTTCTTGGAGTTGTAATGACTTGATAACAAGCAATTTAATAATTAAAGGAGAATAAATGATCCATAATTGAAACAATCAGCTATAAAGGTGTACAGTCTGCCATTATAATCCAAAACATGCAGGTAATATTCTCCGGAGAACAATTCTTTGTCAATTGGCTTTTTCTTCAACCTCTAATCTGTTTCCTGAATTGTTTATAGAGACAAAACATCTGGGCTTATTCTTTATCAGTTATAGATGTTCTTTCTGTGTTGGTCAGTTTGCAATTGTCCAGATGTAATGTCGTGATTGCCTCTGGTTATCGTTTTGGTGAATCCGGATGATGGACTTTGCTTTGTTCTCATACCTTCTCCTTATGTAAACGAATAAGAGAAGTATCGACACAGGCTAACCCCAAGGGACCTGTGATGATGCAACATCCAGGCGTTAGTTGAACAACAACATTCTGCCCATGTTTCAAAATATTTATGGATCAAAACTCAAGACCTCTGACGTGCCTAACACCTTGATATTAGCCCTATCACACACACCATTAACTGTTTCGTAATTCCCACAAGAACTTCCACAAATTGCTCCCAGGTAATTCATACCTGTCCAAAGCAAACATTAAGTTATGCTTAGTCTGAAGAATGTCTCACAATGGTGCAATGCGTAAACACTTAAATCAAACGAAAATCGCTGATGTGGTGGCGATTTTCCATCTGATTCCGAGAGCTGTTGTTTCTAAGTCCATACCTCCAATAAGGGTTGTTCTCTTTATGACATCAACTGTATTAGCCAACCCTTTGAGTCCCGATGTATTGTTTAAAAGATGGTATACAGATACAAATATGCTTCCATAACCTTTATACTGTTTATAGACTGACGAATATAGGTGTCATCTCCACGACAACCACCACGCCCATGGTGCAATAAAAATAATATCGTAATGGTAACAATATTGTTCTTTATATCAATGTACACAATATTAAAAAAGCGTTTTGAGCGTTATGTCCCTATCCGGTTATCTTATCTGCAGTGGTCATCGCAGTGATCATTCCCTTCTTATCCGTGTCTAGGCGAACGATCGATTGGAGCAAACACATGTCGGAAGACAATCTAAAAACTATGAGCTTTAGTCATGTTGAGGTGTGGTCCTTGTGATTAATGCAGTAAATGTGTATTACACCAGAATACCTGACTACTTATAACTTGGATGCTTTTATTTTACATATCTACAAAAGAGTTCCACTCACCGTTTTATTTTACATAAGTGAAAAAGATTTACACATATGTTGATTAAGGTTTATTTTACATATGTCGAATTCTTTTTCACATATGTTGAATTCTTTTCCACATAAGTGAATTCTTTTCCATATATGTGAAATAAATAATTAATTTTACATATTGGAAAAAGAATTTCACATATGTGGAAAAGAATTTCATAAATGTGAAATTGTTTTGAGAGCTTCTTTAAGGAACCAAGGTGAAGGCGATGACCACTCGGAAAACGTGTAAAAACCTTCCGATTTCATTGACCTGATACAGTTTCCGCTTTTTTTGCTTTTAAATCGGATGGTTTTGTTTCACGATAGTGATATTGTAAATGCCCCAGAGATATATCTACAGACCCACAGCTGTGTGATTCTCGTGCTTAAGTTGTATCCTAAATCGTTCGAAATTCCTGCTAATTAAAACTTTTACCGGTCTAAGCCTGTCCTATCAAATGGAATAATCCAGGTAGAAATCCTGTTTGATTAATTTTTTGTTTGCTCTATTTCTTATGGTAAGCCATTTTGCGCCACTATTTACTATTCTTTTTCGTACTAATGACTGAATTTTCAACTTAAAACAGCAAAAAAAAAATTAAAATATAATTGAATAGTTTTAACTTTGATAAAGCAGAACAATATTAATAATGTAAGAAAATGATCCTAGACCCTTGAACAAAACATTTTATACTACACATAGTAGGAAACCACTGAGCTATAAACTCTGAGTAAATCACAAATTCTTAAACTAGCTATCACGATCTGTTTCATCTTAGTTTTCCAAATTGCTACCTGACATATCTCTACGTTCTTCTCTTCAGCAATTAATAATCATATCCTCTGCAATAAATAAACATATCTTCAGCAATTAATAAACATATCCTCGGCAATATCTAAACATATCATCAGCAATTAATAAACAGACTTAGATGTTGAACGGAACTTTTGAATAGGTCCCTTAATGTCAGATATGTTGGGAGTTGCTGCAATCTTCCAGATTAAATACCATTAAACAACCGCTGGTAACCGTGAATACAGGGATAGTAAATCTAACACGGATAAACGACCGACGACAAAGATAACATCTCCATGGATAGTCCAGATTAAACGATCCGTAGCTATAGTGGAACAGCTAATAGTCTACCCTATAGAACAGGCAATGCTTGTTAAATCACCGATATGAGATTTGACATACGATGTACATTGGAACGGAATGAAATGAATGAATGAAAGAACGAACGAGCGATGAACGAACGAACGAACGAACGAACGAACGAACGAACGAACGAACGAATGAATGAATGAATGAATGAATGAATGAATAGGATAAATAGGATGGATCTTTGGATGGATGGATGAATGGATTAGTGCACGTACGGACGGACGGACGGAAGGATAAAACAGGAGGAACTATTTGTTTGATTGGGGTTGAACGACGTACCTATTTAAGGTTAATTAGATCACATGACGCAGTGCCAACCAAATGTGTTAAGAAAACCACCTTCGACGTGAGAAGGGAGTTAAAATCAAAACAAAACGAATGAAGAAACCCACGAACCGCTTAATTAAAGAATGATATAGGAAGATGATAACGACAAAATTTTGCAATGTTAAGCTGTAAAGAGTTAATTTGTTACTTCCTTATAAACGGAACGTACGTGTTTGGATCAAAGGTTGCACAGGTTGATCCCTTATAACCCTCCCAACATTCGCACTGACCGTTCCAACAATCACCATGGACGCATACGCTGTGACATCCGCAAACTCCGGGGCCAATGCACGAAACTCCTAAATAATTAATTGTATAACATACAGTTTTATATCCTTTTGATATGATATAAAGCATGACATATGAACACTAAGAAGAAAACATACATACGTAGAGCAGTATAGACTACGTAGCTATAATGGGTGACTGTATTTCGAGTCCGGTTAAAATGGGAAATAAAATATTAAACCTTGTGTACGCTACCAAATGTTACGTGAAGTAAATCGTGTTTCAAACGAAGTCCGATGGTATCAACAATATCTGTTCTTGAAGTTCTTCCGTTGGCATATGTGAACACTACCTCATGCAGACCAGCACAACGGTTCCTGTTGCCGTTTATGAGCTTTATTAACAGGAAAACGCTCCATATGTAAAACATATTCGGGTCTATGGTCTATATACAATAAATTACAACAAGATTCCATTCATACTTCGGCAAAGAGACGGATTTTTTAGCCAAACTTGTATAGGCAATTTCCTAGATTCGCTTCAGTGACTGACCATATATGTAATCTATTAACAGCAACATTACTAATTGTCATTCCTTTTCCTGAATTATTTGCTGTTATATGTGATATGTGGGGCACGGAAATAAGTCTAATTTATTTCGCCGAGAGTGTTTGTTATGTGTTTATTTCACGTTGGAGAGAGCTTTATGTTGCCCTGATGGCATGTGCCAACAAGGAGTGACGCTGTGATGCGTCATTGCCTAGTGACAGGTTTTGTCTTTTTTATTGTCAATGCCTATTGACTGTCATGGTCAGTGGCGTCAAGAAGGGGTTCCATCGCCTATTCAGCAGCCACGCTGCCATATGAGTAAATTAACCTGAAGTACAGCTTTAAACTTCAATATTTGACCGTAGCACTGAACTGATGGTTTTTCAAAAGCTATTCAATACGACAAAAAACATAAGCTTGGAAAATGGAGAAAGATAACCACAGATACGCTTTTGATACAAGAATGGTATATGGCCATGCACGTGTGAGTTTTATTAAACATGACCTACTTTCTGTGGTGATGTCATGCACGAGCGACAATCATGTGACTGATATTCCAAAATCGTGCAGAAAATGTCCCGCCGTTCCTGTTCGTATAGAAAACTGAGGATCTCCCGAGAAAAATCTGTACAGTTGACCTTTAGGAAACAGTTTGTAATCATTGCGTATCATCTAGCTTTTTAACGCAGACTGCAGCCCTAAAGCATGCGGGTTACACGGCGTCCGTTTTAATCGAATACTATGACAACATAATAATTTGAAATGAAGTATATTAGAATTAAATGTAAAGACACTGACCGCTGTTACAATGACAATCCCAGACACATCTGTTTTCAGAAGCTGACCATTTCCATCCGTCTTCACAGGTGCATGTATGGTCTGAAAAAACAAGCATGGGTTAGGTAGATTCTTACACACGTGTTCCAGCATCTCAATGTCGTTCGACAATGTTCACGGCTGGGCACAATCCAGTCCCGTCGTGACTGAGCCAATTCTCGCCCATGGTGGATTCGACTAGATAACAATGGTCTGTCCAGCCCTGAAAGTCGTTGTCACATCGTAGGGCCATGAGCCTGATGTGATTTCAATATATGCAATGTTTGCGAATCCAAACTTCAATACGGAATTGATAAAATATTGATTAAAATCATCCGGAAAATGGCAGATTGTATAATAACTTTAGAATTAGAAACGTTGGTACATGGCAGATTTTCAAAAAGAGTACTGGATGGATTTTCCAGAATTTTCTTGAATTTATGCCACATAAATTAAACGCGTAGTCTTTCACATTTTCAAAACACAAATCTTTGCCGCCTACGTCATTTGAGGAAGCTGTGTGTTTAGTCGCTCAATGGAGAGTATACAGAGAAGGTACAAAACGGCCAATTTAAAAAAAACAGCCAAAATATATTTTAAAAATGCAATCCCGCTTGTTAACTTTACCAGACCTTTCCCACAGCTATTTAATGCTTATCCTAAAACTTAATGCCTATTTAAAAACTTTATTAAAGCATAAAATGATTTTTTTTCAGTAAACACTTCGAGGTGAGCCATTCAGACGACAAACTGCTCACACAGGCGTTTGTGGAAGTTCAGCATGAACATGAGACTACGCATTCGCTATCAGGGTGACACAGAAATAGAGCAGCTGTATTTTTGACAGTTTTTTGATTTCTCTGTCGCGATATCATCATTTTAAAAAATGAAAGAATCACACCAGCTTGCTTTAAAAGTTTTTTGGGGAGGCATGAGCTTCTGTCTCACGGGACAAGCAGGCTCTGGAAAAACTTCACCAATCTAAAATTCGAGGGCAAGGTTGACAGTCCATCTTTTCGTGTTTACCAGATTCCCATTAGGCCTATGCGCCTAAATCATCAACGTCCAGTCAGTTGTGCTATTTCTATGTCACTCGCGAAGTTCATGTTGTGAGCAGTTTGACGTTTGACTGGCTCAACTCGAAGTGTTTACGGAAAAAAGTCAGTTTACGCCTTAACAGAGTTTTTCATTAAGTTATAGGTCTAAGGACTGAAATATCTGTGGATAGACATTAAATAGCTGTGAGTAAAGTCAGTTAAAGTTAAAAAGCGGGAATGCATTTTTTTTTAAATTATGTTAGGTGTTTGTTCAAACTTGCCGTTTCGTACCTTCACTGTATATACTCTCCAGTTAGCGGCCAAACATAACATTGCTTCGTGTGCCTGTGTTTTAGCCTATGTACTAAATCACAAGGTCAATACGGTCAATACAAACCCATACCAGAGACTGGAAATCACTACTCCGTGATATTTAGCAAAAAATTCAGAATTTTGAGTTTGGAGGTGTTTAACGCATATTTACTTGAAAAGCTCGTTAAAGTAATTAATATGGATGTAATGAGCTGAACAGATAATATCCGACTCCTGTCATTTTGTGGGACATTTGCCCAAAATGTTAGAACAATCAGACTATTCAATTTGAACATACGGTGCTTAACACAAATTTTAACTCAAATTTACTTGAAAAGCTTGTTAAAGTAATTAATATCCATGTAATTAGCTGGACTGATAATATCCCTCTCCTACCATGTTGTGTGACATTTGCCTAAATTTAAGGACAATCAGGCGATTCAATTTGCACACACAGTGCTTAACGCGAATTGAACACCATTTCCTCTACAACAGTATTACTAAATTAGCATAATTAATACATGTATGCACAGAATTCCATATAATATTTATAATCTTCCTTTCCGTCAGGCAAACTGTGTTTACAATTTCAGAGAAATTCACTCAATATATTTAATTACAGAAGCCTTTACATGGCTGACGCTGACGGACATCAATTTTCAGAAAATTTCAGAATACTCTGGCCTTTGAATGTGGAGATGGTGTTTAACGCAAATTTACGTTAAAAGCTCGTTAAATAAAATGCATATATGTAAAACGGCCATCATTTCTTGTGTTGAATTATGCTCTCTAATTTTCTAATCGAGCTATATCAATTTTATGATTGGATCTTAAACATTGGGTATTGCTTAAACTACACTCAAATTCATCCACACGACCATGTCTTGCTACTTTAATCGCAAAACAGAAGAGCTCCACAAATATTGACCAATCAAATATATTTCTTGTCACACTAGGGGGCCTACACCATAAGACCCTATAGAGTCGACTGTTTAAACTTTTGACAGTTGACACGAATGACCTATATAGGTCATTGGTTGACACTTGTTATTAACCTGTAACACAGAAGAGTGTTAGTCATGTGACGTCTTGAATAGGGTTGGCCACACCCAAAATGTCGGCTACCAGTCATCGTAGGTATGCATATACTTGTAACCCTCAAGTGATTTTATAAGATGAAGAAACAATAGGTCGATATGCTATTCAAGTATGTTTAATAGTAACCTTTCAAGGGATATAGGGGTTATTGCAGCCCGGAGTATCGCTTTAAGTTAGTCAGTACATGTATATGACGTGGATAGTTTGTCATCATGTACATGCAAGTGAAACACCATTGAGTGTGATGTTAAACCTCAATCAATCTCAGAAGAAACAGGTAGCCCTTTAGTACACCAGAAAGCTCCAATCAGACATTGTGTTTGCTATGGGTTGTATTGTGTCCTATGATTGTCCTGTATTAGTCCTGTGTTTGTCTTTGTTTGTTGCCGGTGGTTTTGAGGGTGGTTTCCCTCACCCGTTGGGCTGGCAATAGGTGAAATAACTTTAACTAAAGCGTTAAAACTCAATCAAATAAATCAAATCAATTAATCAATCTCTGCAGAATCATTTATTTCCAAACAATGTATAACACATTTTTTGGCTGTGTTCTGTTCGTATCACTTCTTAAGGAAATAACCCTTGGGTAGGGTGTCAAACACTAATCTCTCAATATCAACACATTCAAAGAGTCAAACTAATTTGTAATACATGTATTAATCTGAAAGACAAACAAAAAGCGTTTGCTTATCAAATCCATTCACTCAAGTTTAAGTGTAGGCCTATGTGTTGTGTATCAGTATTTTAACATTTCCCTGCCTTATTTGGCAGAGAGGTCAAAAGGGGCATAACTCTTAAAGAACTTGTTATAAAAAGGTTTATTGAGTTTCATAAGTCATCTGACTTATATAGAGACTGGGGATGTAAATCAACCAACTATGATCACATGAATGAATAAATTCTATGAATAAATACATTTAACATTTTCTTTTCTTTACCATAAAGGTTGCAGTTGCTTGGCTCTCCTTATTTGACGTGATATTCGTAATCCTCCTAATCCCTTTAATGGATCGGCTTATCTACCCTCGCCTGGATAAGGCTGGTTACCACTTCAGCATGGGATTACGAATGGCGCTTGGCATGGTTTTTACGACCCTAGCTGTGGTTGTTGCTGGTGGAGTGGAGACAAGGAGATTACAAAAGTTTTGGCCCAACCCTAATAAACCTTTCATAAATGCTCCTGTCTACCAGAAAATAGGTAAACTGTATACAATTCTAAAGTATGGCCCTCTGGCTAAGGGCAGTTTATTTGAAGAGTAGCAATACTGTCCTAACTTAGCACTGGAGGAAAATTAACTTTCCAACATTATGGAAACACTTCACATCTTGTTTGTGCTATTGTCAATTATTGTTGGAATACATTTTTATGAGGTTTACTCACGGGTTTTCCACCGTAATTAGGCAAGAAACAAAGAGAAGTGGATAATCTGTCGTCATATAAGTGAAATACCCTTGAGTAGGATGTTAAGCCCCAATCAAACAAATAAGTTAACTTATCGGTAGAGAACCTTGACTTTACTAACCATATAAATAATCCCATGTTTGTTTAAATTTTTAATAATTTACAAATAAAAACAATCTCTGAGATGAGATTGAAACAATATGACCAATTAACCAAGAAATTCTTACTTGTTTTATGTTTCAATATAATAATTGTTTAAAAAATCGTTTTAAAATGTTTAATTTTCCATTGTATGGGAAATAGTTCGTTTATGAGCTATATGTATTGATAGCAAGAGTTTCACTACAGATGTCAAACAAACAAAAGTTACTTCCCTTGCTTTGTAAGTTTAACAGAGTTCAGTTTCCTTGTTAGTTGCCTCATTTGCAATAAAATGCTTATTTAGAACAAAAAGACCAGCAAGGGTTCATCAATGTTTAAGCAGAAATATGTTGAGAAGAAGAAATAGTTTTTACATCTACATCTATTGATTTTGAGTATAATTAATATTTTCGGACCCTTATGAAATAGCTATAAGTATTAAACCATGTGAAAATCAGTTTTTGTATTCAACTTTTATCAATCGCAGGGGTGGTTTTTACAAGGTTTCCTCTCGGTTTTCAACCATAATTACATGTAGGCAAGGGGCATTTTGAACTGGACAATCCATCGTCATATAAGTGAAATACCCGTGGATATGATGTAAAACTCCAATCAAACAAACAAACAAACAAAGTTATTGTTTTTCAAGTTTGGCTGACCAACAAATCAATCAATTAATTTTGATGATATTTGTTGATGGAATGTTTTGTTACCCAGCTGCCTGTCATTTTCTTGGTGTCTCACACTTGACACTACTATCAGCTGCCAGGGATTTTCTTGGTGTCCTGCGTTGACACTACTATCAGCTGCCAGTGATTTTCTTGGTGTCTCACACTGGACACTACCATCAGGTGCCTGTCATTTTTTTGGTGTCTCACACTTGACACTACCATCAGCTGCCAGGGATTTTCTTGGTGTCTCACACTGGACACTACCATCAGCTGCCTGTGATTTTCTTGGTGTTTCACACTTGACACTACTATCAGCTGCCAGTGATTTTCTTGGTGTCTCACACTGGACACCACCATCAGGTGCCTGTGACTTTCTTGGTGTCTCACACTGGACACTACAATCAGCTGCCAGTGATTTTCTTGGGGTCTCACACTTGACACTACTATCAGCTGCCAGGGATTTTCTTGGTGTCTCACACTGGAGACTCCCATCAGGTGCCTGTGACTTTTTGGTGTCTCACACTGGACATAGCCATCAACTGCCTGTGATTGTTTGGTGTCTCACACTGGACACTACCATCAGCTACCTGTGATTTTCTTGGTCTCACTCTGGGCACTGTCATCAGGTGCCTGTGATTATTTTTTGGCAATGATGTCAAGAGTGATTTCTTTCATCAATTGGGTTGGAAGGTTGCCATATGAGTGGAGTACCTTAAGCAGGGCATTAAACCAGGTCAAATGAGCAATCTGTGGAGAGGAGGCATTTTTAAAAGACTGTATGGGCCTGATGAAGGATTGTGATAGAACAAAACTTTATAATCTAACCTATTTTGGTTAAACATGTTTGTGAGAAAGTTTACATTATGGACCGTGGTGAGTCCGTCATATAAGAAATAATAACTGTGTGGTGTCAGATAACAAGAAAACTATTCAAAGGATACAATTTATTTTTGGAAAAAATACTTTACCAACGGAAAATTAATATGGTATGTCGCCTGAAAAGCTTATAGTTTATCTTACTTTAAATTTTGTTAACACAGGGGATAGTATGTACCAAGCAGCTGATATGAGTGTTCTCTGGCAGATACCACAGTATGCTCTCATAGGGATAAGTGAGGTCTTTACCAGCATAGCAGGTTAGTGGACTCTGATTTTAATGTTCCTTGTCATATTTCCAAAACCCCTTTACCAGTATAGCAGGTTAGTGGACACTGATATGAATGTTCCCTGGCATATTTCCAAACCCCCATTACCAGTATAGCAGGTTAGTGGACACTGATATGAATGTTCACTGGCATATTTCCAAACCTCCTTTACCAATATAACAGGTTAGTGAACACTGATATGAATGTTCTCTGGCATATTTTCAAACCCCCTTTACCAGTATAGCAGGTTAGTGGACACTGATATGAATGTTCACTGGCATATTTCCAAACCCCTTTACCAGTATAGCAGGTTAGAGGACACTGATATGACTGTTCTCTGGCATATTTCCAAACCCCTTTACCAGTATAGCAGGTTAGTGGACACTGATTTGAATGTTCTCTGGTGTATTTCCAAAACGCCTTTACCATTGTCTTTGTATTCTCCTGTGAGTGTCCTGTGATGTTTTTGTTTGTTGCCAGTGTTGTGTGGGGTTGTTTCCTTCACCCATTGGGCTGGCATGTCGTTATGTGAGTGAAATAAAAGTAAGCACAGCGATGAATCCCAATTAAACAAACAGACAAACAAACAAACAATATGTATGCAGGAGTCCGTTGTAAAATAAAAAAAAAGCTTTAATCATCAACTTTGCGTAGTCAGGTTTTGTACATAACTGAATCGACAGCGAAATCCATTAGACAACGGTCCGCCATTTTAAAAATCACTTATTAGGCTAGAGTAGTCCACATAATTGGCCATTCTTGCTGAAAAAAAAAAACCTCTTCGGTTTCATCTTGTCAAATTGTTTTCAGGAATCAAAAGTCATTTAGACTTTCTCTTATACATAAAATTAATGACCAAATGTACTTTTCAAGAATGATTTTTGTTTTATTTCAGCATTGGAATTTGCATACTCCAAGGCACCAAAGTCTATGAAGGGTATAATTATGGGAATGTTTTTCTTCTTCTCCGGCATCGGAAGCTTTCTAGGGACTGGCCTTCTGTACGCCTTCAATGGCGTGTGGTTTTTTGGGACCGACCATGGAAATATCAACTGTCGCCTCCCTACTGAAACATTACCTAAACGTGTTTGGAAAGCTTGTCACCTGGATTATTATTTTTATTTTCTGGGAGGAGTACAAGTTGTTGGTTTGATTCTGTTTACCATTGTTATACGGTGTTTGAAATTCCATCGAGATGATAATATCGGCCAATCAAACAAGCAGGAACCAAGTGTTGCGCGTCACATCGCAGAAGATTTCTTCGTCGGTCAAGATCGCCCTTCTAGGCGAAGTGGCATTCTATATGGTGATACATGACAGTAAAAATAATATATATATATTTTTATAACAGTGCTTTGGATTTATTATGAAAACCAAACATTTTATTTGATCAATTTTTAATTGACGGACAAAGAACAAAGTCCGGCCCTCATCAGAAAATGTTGAAAATAAAATTGGCACATGGACATATGAAGCCAGTGAAGGTTTCATTGGAACAGACTAGAAATACAAAATTATAATTTAAAACTTTTGTAAATATCTAAGAACAGATGAATATTGAGATTTTTCCCACTGTGATCTTAATTTTTAACTAATGCTAAATGTTATATAAATTAAAATATTGACAGTTGTAACTGGACAGCTTTACAATGCATTCGTGTATAAATTTTCATTTTGTTTTTCTTATTTTTTCTTTTGAAAATAGAGAAATTAGTGTAACCTATTTTTTCTGATAAGTATTTAAATTACTATCTATTTTAAAGAAGAAGTGGCTCTCCCAAATATTTTTGTTATTATGCATGAGCATGTCTTTCAGCTGAGCCCTACCGAGGCTCAAGCGGCAGTGAATTGGATTGTTGGCTCCCCTTCAGTGTTTTGCACTTGAAAGCTGTTCTAGGTGGCCATTCAATTGTATGGATGAAGGAAAGATCAAGGTTACATGAAAGCTATTCGAGGTGGACCTTTAACCTTTAAGGACGAAGGAAAGCTGTTCGAGGCCGCCCTTCAATTTTATGAATACATGAATGTTTTTCGTTCAACGAATTGTTTTTATGTTACAGTTTTTACAAGGTTTCTTCTTGGTGTCTTACCACAATTTAACGACAATGCAAAGTCGTCAAATAAATGAAACCCCCTTAAGTGAGATGCTAAACGCCAATCAAAACAATTCAGTTTAACATTCAGTCGAATCAGGACCCACTTTAATAAAAAATGTCTTGGGTATTAGTTATATTGAGGGCTTAAAACCATACCTGCCTATGTCCAAAAATGACATTTTGAGAAAAAGAAGTCCAAGAGTTTTAACTTCGCTATAAAATCGAGTATTAAGTCCTGTTTTAGATTTTTGTAACGAAAACTTTGTAATAGTAAATGCTGTGGTTTTGTGCTAATTGGGGTAAACAAAATGCCCCAAAATAGACACGGGCAGGTCTGGTTATAAGCCATTGATATGCCGGAATTTGACTTTAGATATTTTCATCCACAATGGGCATATAGAGTTTAAACTAATAGGATGTATTATTTAGGCAGATAACTCAACATCAAGAGAGCCTTGATCAGCTGAGCGAAGTGGTTACCTTGTTTGCGCAGAGGTGGCCAAATCCCTCTCCTTATTACCTATCGGCGTAGCTCTAATGAGGTACGAATCAATAGAGCTACGAGACTAAGCTACGACCGGACTAAGCTACGACCGCGGTTGCGTAGTCTGGATACCCTAGCCTTAACAATGGGAAACTTCAGAAACTTGTCCTGCGAATTACCGTTATTTTCCTCCAAAAATATTGATGTTTATCTAAACCTTTTGCCTTCCGGCAAACTTCGAACAGAATCGACCCTGGCTATGGGCAGTTTGTTTGAAGAGTGGCAATCTGTCTTTACTTAGCATTGGAGGAAAATTAACTTTCCAATATTATTGAAATGCTTCACATCTTGGTTGTGCTAGTGTCAATTATTGTTGGAATACACCGCCGTCATATAAATGAAATAACCTTAAGCACGGCGTAAAACACCAATCATTTGATATTAAAAACCGTGGCCGCTTGGTCATAAACCAGGTGATATTGTGTGGTTGTCGCCTGGAAAATTACAGCGGGGCTATGATATGATATCTTCAGCTGTAGATCAATGAAATTCCTTTATTAAAAAAAATTAACAAATTTATTTCTACTTAAATCAAATAATTGTTCAATATTATAATGACCAACATAACACATTTTCAAATTTTTAAGCGGCTGGATTTTTTGTAACTGTGGCTAAAAGTAGAGCACGGCCTCGTGACTTCTCGGTAAGATAATCATGGCGCGGGTCAATCCCAAAGTTGACGTCTGCGTTGAAAGCTAGATGGTACTTAATGGTTACAAAATGCTCCGCCGCGTGACTTAATAGGAACGTGATGGCGCGGGTTTATCAGCTAATCGTACGTTGAAAAGCTATAGATACATGTAGTTCTCGATGTTTACAAAATAAGGGTTAGCAAATCTCGGCAAGTAAGCCAATACATCCGGTGATGTTCTGTGACAAGGAGACTGGGTGGAAAGTAGGAACTTTGAAAACTATGCATATCTGTTGATGGACGATCTAAAGCCTGATTACCTCGCCATTCACTCCGAAGTACAACTACTCTTATGTGAGTATTGTAAAAACATAGGGCCTATCAATCTGACATACAATACATCTTCCTACCTTAGTCGAGACATCGCCTCGTTCACCATATAGAAACTCGCGCGAGAATACGATTGAAGCCATATCCAATTCATTAGGTTTATTTAAGAGTGCATGGAAATATTGTGGATATGGCGGTAAATACGCTTTCGGCAAATAATGAACGATCTTCCGAGCGTAGAGATGAAACCACACCACGAGAATCTCACGAGATTTAACTGCTAACATCGGCATCAACATCGAGATCCCTTCTGTTTCAACTCCAATAGTTGCTTGTATATACATTCCTCTTTTTCCACCCTTGACAGAAATTGTACATATGTTTGCTTTGCGGCAGAGAAACTACAAAGAACTAATTTTTATTTATATAAGGTAAACTCCTTAGAACAAGTTTGAAGAGAAGGGACAAAATAGAAAGAACACACCCCGACGCAATTAATACCACACTTGGAATAGTTTCAAAGCGTCAAGACAATTTACAAATCTCACCAACACCTCATTCAGTAGCCCTCTGGCTACGGGCAGATTGTTTGAAGAGTAACAATGCTGTCTTTACTTAACACTGGAGGAAAATTAACTTTCCAACATTATAAAAACGCTTCACATCTTGGTTGTGCTACGGTGTCAATTATTATTTGAATACACCGCCGTCATATAAGTGCAATACCCTTAAACACGGCGTTAAACACCAATCAATCAACTTCATGCAGTATGGTTAAATATAACGGTAACTGGCGACCTCTTTGTTTTGAATATATGTGTTACTTAAGAGATGTAATTACCTCCCATGGGAAATGACTTGCTTTTAACCATGACGTAAATCTTTCCATATAAACTATGGGCTAAATTAATCCCGATATAACCGAGAATTCATATGCATATATAGCCTAACGGCAATTCTGGGTTATGTCGGTTCTATCATTTAAAACATACCCGCGAGTCTATTTGCAGTTCCTGTGTCCTTGAAATCCGATATATTTCCAAAATACAACCACCTCAGTAAACGTTTGCATCGTCTTTTATGATAATCTGAACAAATTTTGTCAAGAAATCGGGATAAAAACACACTAATGTGGCAATATCTACCAAATAGCAGACACTTGTCAACGCCTAAATTTGAAAGTAGACTTGTCCGAGAGTGACGTAATGAAGCTTCCGGGCCAGTCTACTTTCAAATTGAGGCGGTGACAACTGTTTTTAAAAAATGTAACGAAATAGTCCTCCTCGAGAAGAGAACTATAATGTATTTGAAAGAAAGAATTATCTTTTCTTGACGGACTTTTGATGTTTCTAGCTTTGCTTTTAGTGTGTTACATAATGATGTTTACACGCAATGGGCACCGTAGACGTGTATAGTTGAACCAATCTTGGCGGCGCCCCTCGATTTTATGAAACGATTTGTCAAACTCTGTATTGTGATCCCCGTGAGGGAGCGGGTGGGCCATGGCCCTGCAGAATATTCCCTCGGCTTCCTCGGTCGATCGTAAGAGGCGAGAA
>JAQQZZ010044357.1:0-63607 GCA_030265115.1 Mopalia vespertina | reverse complement strand
TGTATGAAGAATCGCCTATGTTTGCCTATTTCTATCTCTAACACCATCCCCAGCATATAAATGTATGAAGAATCGCCTATGTTTGCCTATTTCTATCTCTAACACCATCCCCAGCATATAAATGTATGAAGAATCGCCAATGTTTGCCTATTTCTATCTCTAACACCATCTCCAGCATATAAATGTATGAAGTATCGCTTATGTTTGCCTTTATCACTCTCTAACACCATCTCCAGAATAACTCTTCGTGTAAAGTCGCTCGTTTTTAAAATTACTGTGTAGATAATAATACAAATTATTAACTTATGGGATTTTGGCGTTTCAATGAAAATTACAAATACTACATTTTAACATTACCTGAGACAAATGATTGTATATATGTCCTATAGTATTTTCTACTAGAGGCCAAGTGGCTGAGTGGTTTAGGCGGCCGACAATTACTACTGGTCATTCGGTGCCTAACTCTCGGACGGGTTTCAACCTGCAAAATTTCCTCAACTAGAATCTGTTCTAACTAAGAAGTGTTATCCCTAAATAACGAAAGTACTGAGAATATCATAATGTGATTATTTACAGTCATGTACATACCTTAATGTTTCACCTTTTTAAGTTGTAAAAATACTTTTCTTGTGAATTGTGAAATTGATATTGAAAGTATTTTAAGTTAGCATTTAGAATAAAAGAGCAGTAAATTTTATAAACGTTTTCACATGACTTTTTATTTAGAATCGTAACAAGGATAAATTTTCATTGTTTTATCCATCTTCATAACCATTTTTTATCCATTCGCTTGTGACAAAGAAAACAAATTTAAAAAGAAAAATAGCTACATTTGCGATTTATTATTCTCGTAAACATTAAATAGCCTACATATTTATCTGTAAACTACTTGGAGTTAAAATTGGAAAGTAATTTAGTATTCACCGTTTCTATATCAGATTCAGATAAATGGGCAGTTTACTTTAACTATTTATCTAATGAGGAAATCATCTTTTCAATAATATTATTTATTTTTGTTAAATTATTGTTTTATTTTTATAATTTGTTTGTTTGTTCCTTCCATACCGTTACTCTGTTTAATCTATTCGTTCAAATGTAATGCAATAACTTACTTCTCCGTGACTTAAATCACCTTATATTTTTTCCTTCTTCACAGTTTTTTGTAAATCTTTTGATGTACTTAAATTTTGAATTTTTTCCTTGATAAATAATTAAATACTAACAAACGCTGATAACAATATTAATACAAATTGGATAATTTTATTATTTATAAAATACTTTGCCTTTGAATGAACATCAAGTAGGCGGGGCATCGTGAGGACGACTTTCTTAGATATCGTGCAAGTGCTGTCTATCAGAAATAGACTCTCTGACACATGTGTACCTGTAGAATGGTCATTCCAGGGGCAGTCATCTTTAAGCACATGACGGGTGATTCTACAAGATATGTGCCCTCTGTCCAGAACTGACCATTCACAGGAGCTATCTGTCAATGTCCGAGTGGTCAGCTACATCTCCCGCGGAGCTGGTCCTGACAGAAGGGTAATTACTGGTGACTTTAAGAGTTAGAGGATGAGAACAGAGGCCTCTAAAACACGTGTAGAACGTTAGCGAATCATCGGGTTACGAACACATGTCAATCAGCCACATAGCGAGCAATAACTAAAATGAGAAAACTTTCCGATAAATTCCGAATTTCCTAAAGTTGATTTCAGTCACAATCTGAAATTTTTAATGTATCCTTTGTAAATATTTTATTAGTTTGACTTTGTTTTCTTTGTGCGCAATAAATTAACCTTATTTAGTCCACTACTTAGACTAGAATAAAATATTAAATTCAGATTTGAGACAACCATACTTTCTTATAAAATAGATTAATTAATTTGAAGACACTGTTTCCTTTATAACAAAGCATAAATAAATTAATAAACAAACAGATAAATAAATAAATAAATAAATAAATAGGGTTGCATGCAATTGGAATCAGTAATTGATATTTATACCTAAACTAGTGTGTATAAAATCCTCATATTGAAGCGAGCTGTTTCATTTAGCGTGTAATAAAACGATAAAACTTGGCCTATACAGATTAATGACAAGATATATATACCGCAGGTTAGCACGACGGCTATAAAACTATCAACAATTGTAAGCCCAGGTTAGACTAATTAGGACCCCATAAACATTAACAAGTGATAAAAAACTGATGTTACACTTATATCCTATCACACTATATTAAGTGGTTATAACGCTGTTATAACTCATGATATACTTTGTGGAAAAACGTATACTGCTGTAATCTATCAGCTGAACGTTTGCCTTAAAACTTTAATTGATTTTAACTGAGGAGTTCATATCACTTTACTATCAATGCATCAATGTAGATACTAACGACCAATGATGGGCAAATAAACTTTATTATGTATTATATAGCCAATAAAATGTAGATATACATACGATATGATGCAGTCATTTACGAAGCATCTCATCACTAGACTTGTATGCACTTTGGTTTGTTTTCCAATATTTCTTTCCGAGTAATATATATATAATGATGAATAAAGCGCGTTAATGTAAACTTTGAAGTGCCATGAACAAAACAAAAATACCTAATAGGTTATCAGTGCTTTCTTTTCTGTTTTTTAATCTGGAGTGTGTCGTAGATATTAGAAGTGGTTCGCATAAATTTTTGTCAATGATTTTTCTACAACTCTCTACTCAATATAATATATGTTGATAGCCTAGAAATACTAGTGCGTATGGGACCTATATAGTCAAGGTAATTTTCAGATAACATTAATGTTAGAATACGAATATGGTATTCATCGTACATTGGTGTTTGTAATACAGCGCTAAACTAGACAAATCGTTGAAAAATGCGAGTAAAATGATAACACATCTGAATCCATCTTTGACACAGATTCAACTTTGAACATTAAAACAAATTTAAAGTCATAACTTATAAGTTATTTTACTGCAAGGATTATATAATTTCATATAAAACTACTCGCCTCTCCCGAAAACGTTCACGTTGAATACTAAATTACAAGGAAAAACATTTTTTTACAACTGATCGTAATACAATTAAGAATTCATCCCTGACAGAAACTTAAGCGAAATCATGGTAAATGGTACTTCATAACTTACATAGGCTGTTTTAAAATAATTTTAAATTGCTTCAGAAAATGGGCATAGAGCGTTAATTACTAGTTGAGATACCTCGATATATTACATGTCTTTACTGAAACCTCAAATTATAGTTCGCGACTATCAAATGCTGCCACCAACTGCAATTTCGTCAACAATTATTTAAGCTCAAACTAATGATTTAGATTGAATATTTTTCGTGATTGATTTCGCCGAAGTAAGTCATTTATATCCGGGAATCGACAGGACCGAATTTAATTTAGACAAGGCTGCGGTCAAAGACCATATCTCTCTCTTCTGGTCATCAGGATAGTTTTTAATATCTGAGCTTTATCTTCATCATTCTCTCATTGCTCGGTGAAAAACTTCACTTTGATTTCCTTCATTTAGTTCTTCTCCTCAACACTCTCACCGCACTGAAGTTCATTTTACACGTGAACACATCCATTTTTCTTGGCCGTTCCGAAGGCTGTCCTCTCCCTTGTTTATAACTGCCCGCTGGTGAATCTATGGCAATATTCCGACAGCTGACAGAGCCAAACCTAGATTTTATTGGCGGATTAAAATTGTCAATTTACGGGAGAGCTGACGCAAAAAATTGACTCGCTGCCAAGAAAAGGGTGGTTTAAATTGATTCTTATTTCAAGCTTGCTATTTTTTATGCGAAACTAATCAGAATTCTGTACGTTGTTCCTGGGCGAATTGCTGAAGCCCGACTTCCATTTATAGGGTAATGTCTCTGGTTCGCTTTGGTCGGAGAGACCTGAATTTAATTTCCTGGGAAGCAGTCTCCCCTCGCCGAGTCCTGTGGTGGAATTGATTATCGACAACTTTTACATGGGACGAGTTTAAGGCGGTCCATAATAAACCAATAATCGCTGGTTGCCAGTAAATCATAGGGCGGCTCATTGTTAACTGTACGATTTTAAACACTGAAAAATTATACTCGTATTACTAATGATTAAAAAACAAATTGTATAATGATAGACTTTCAAGTGGGATTATTTAGACCGTATATAAATAATTTAACCATCGTAACAGAGTTAAGAACAATTCCAATACTGGCGAAATATAAAGTTGGCAGAAAATGGTTGTTCATAGTACCACCTCTTTTTTAACCATGAGGTTTTTTTTATTTATGTTTTTTTATTATCTTCAGTAGAAGGTAAATGAAGTTGACGGGCTCGATATAAGGCCTAGTCTCACTTTGCTAACCTGGCAGTATCCTAACTTTTATTAATTGTAAATCGATAGGAGATGTAGAGCTAACAGAGCGTGAGGGGAGAATAATTAAATTAAATGAATTCTTCTCAGGGAGGGTTCATCAGGCCAGCCAACATCTAACAAGACCTCTGTCTAATTCAAGACAAACCTAATTAAAGAAATAATCCAATACAGTGTAAGGAATACCTCCTCTTCAGAGTAGGTGTGGTTAAAGTATTGGATAGGCGCTTTTAGCGTAACTATATCGCATTTGTATATCAATAATGGAATAGGTCGGCCAACGAGATGTAAACCACGTATACTATAAATACAAATGTAATAAATTTGTTAATTTACGGACAATGATTTCTGCTTGTTGAAACAGTCAACGTAATTTGGATAGATCCCATTCTGTGGTCCATCGTAAAACGTTTCGAGACCTATATCAACAGAGTATGTAAGCATCTGGAATATGTGTTGAGTTTGAGGAATTTTACTTTCATAAAAAGAAACTGCTATTAAGTGTATAAGTGTACGACCAAAGTCATATCATTAAGGAACATTTTAGACATTAAATTTGTAATAAAATATATGGTCGAAAAAATGTACTTGCACAGAGGTAGCAAGAGGCCATGCAAGCTTGACGTAAACACGAGTTTATAACGTTTAAAAGTAATTTCCCACGCCCTCGCAATTAATTATAAATACCACCCGAACATGACCGTCCTTCTTCGTTCCTACCCATTTTTCAAACATGTTAATTTTTGTTATCAGTAACCTAAACCTTTTGCATCATTAATTCTTGGAACAGAGATAAATGTTTCTGGTCAGTCAGCGAAATCCTGCGAACAATGCCTGCTCATTTGAACAATAGAATCGGACTGGCAAGTGCACTTATCATCTAGCTGTTTGTGAGGCCGGAAAGAACTTGGACACCGGCCATTCGTCATGTTTCTGGCTCCGGAAAAAAACCTTCCGATGTCCAGTCAGATTAATGACTAACCGTGATGGGTCAGTTTCGGACGATTTAGATAAATGAGCCGCGAGTTGTTTAATGTCCAATTCTGTGGTTATTTCCACTGACCATGTGGGGGAAATCACTATCTAGTTTTCTGCCATTCCCCCGGTTTTTTTGTCGGTCAAGATAACGCTAACAACAGTGGCAGAATACCGTAAGACAATCAGGATATGCGAATCACCCAGTGACTAAATTCGGTCGATTTAGTTTATTACAGGAATAAAATGGCATATCGCTATCATGAACTATATACCCATTGGTAATAGTTTGGCGTGTGATAAAACGGAAAATTCTTCACCCGCATACCCATTTCATAATATCACAATAATATTGTACTTATTGAAATACACAATGAATGGATAATTTAATTTGAGTTCTACTGTAAACGATTATCTCACAGTTTTATTTTTACTTCATCGATTTGTATCTACTTTCTGTTTACCTCACATTGGTAAGATTATAGTGTGATATTCTCCCTCAGCAAATATAAATATGTGTGTCTGACACCAACACCGTCTAACAATACTGTATAAATATATGTATCACTCGATGCGCATAAAGACATTGGTGCTGTGAAACTACCACCGGCAGGCTTGGCATTGTAAGGCAAAGTAACACCTCAGAATAAAAATATTCAAATCATGGTTGACTGTAAATTTTGGATGATAATATATAAACCATCATCAACCAACTGACGGTGATTTGATAGAATCAAACGACACGTAAGTTAGCCACGAATGATACATTTTATTATTCGGAGTTGTTTCTTTTATTTTGCTCTTATAAAGATTAATTATAGTTTTTTGTGGTTGTTAAATTATAGTGTTATTTGGTTGTTTAATTATAGTGTTATTTGGTTGTTTAATTATAGTGTTATTTGGTTATTGTTTTCACCAACATGTTCTCTCATAAAGACTATCATATTTTAAGGCTGTGGAATTGCTCCGGTAACATGTATATAGTGTATGGGTTGAACAAGACAAAACCTTGTCCATTAATTCACAGGCGAGTCTATTTATCTGGCATAATTAACAGATATCACCGGAAGTAGCGTTACACATTTAGACAAATTATTCTTTTTATTAATGGAAATAAATTATTCCGACAGTATCTCATTGTGACAGGTTCAGATCGCATATTGACTAGTTTCGATGTTAAATATCTCGGCATGAGCTGATTTAATGTGTTAACAATCTTTAACTAACTTATTAAAGTGTCGATTTGGACCTCCCAAAAAGCTCATATCCTCTAAAAACTTAACAGGATCACGTACCCGACGTGAATGGAAAAATTAATTACAAAGGATTAACAGATTAATTAAAACAGTTTCTCAATTGTTAATTAAAAATACAATATGAATAAATTTACCTACTTTAGGCATAAAGCAAAGAGCCAGCAGCTCTATGCAGAGGAGAAAACATAATTGTAGTCCACAATATTCGGCAATTTCCTTAAATGCTCAAATCGCAAAGATATTCAATTATGTCTGTACCAAGTATGTATGTTTCAAGGACTTGTATGCTTATATCTATCGCGGACAAAATGCGTATGAAAAATAAATATAAAGAAAAATCCGGAGAAATGAACTTATAGATTGTCAAAGGTATAATCACAAGTACGGTTCTACAGTTTTATATAAATGTCCTTAATAAGCTTGTTCTAACTTACAATATTGCTCATAATTGGTAACTGTTATCTTTTGGAAACATTTAGTCTATGACAGAATGTTGTGTTATCTAACATCTGGTAAGAACAAACTAGTCAGATTGGATTGTTCATATCTGTTGGTAAAAATAGGTTTTTGTATACATATGAGCCGACTACAATTCGGTCTCTATTTTAGGATTAACAGTTATTTAAACATTTTAAACTGCACATGTAACAGTTATGGTTTACCCCCATTTTCACTATACATAAAGTATTCAGAAATTGACAAGAAAATAATGGCCAACAAATTGAACTGATTGACCTAATTTGTGTTAGATATATCCCGATGTATTTAAAATGCACCATTGCTATTTATTCGGAGCTGTATATAATGTCACTGCATGTATGCTGTACTTGTAAATTGTGTGATAAACGATTTTTATAAAAATTAATTAAAAATCAAAAACAGTTTTTTAGTTGTCTTGGAATATAGAGTGTGTATCAGCTTTGGTATGGCAATATCATAACAATACGACCTTTGTATTTCATGCAGTGATAAAATCTGTCAAACTTGCAATTAAAATAAGGACGAGTTAAAGTGACTTTATCAGATAGTATAAGGTTGTACCAGCGTTGTTTTGAAGACAATCACACTGTCAGTATACCTGTAGAAACGAATTCCCGATGTCACATCCCCGGGACCCGGATCTACAGGGTATAGCTCCAATGTTTTTCTCAATTCTTCCACCGTTTCCTCCGGCTTATTACTTACCTCATTCCCAGCATGTTCTGCTCAGTCTGGTCACCGCATAAACCCTAAAGTTAACTTATAAGATATTGTATATCTATATGCTCACTGAAATCTCTGATCGTATATATGCTCGCGGCGACATATATATGGATTGGCTCTCCGAGACTCAGTGATCCTGGTGGGCTTTGTGTCCGTCCACAAATACTCTCTGATAATCTACATAAAGCTAACTTATCAGTCTTTTTGGGCTGATTTAATGTTTCTTGGACCATTAATAAAAGTCACGTGAAGTTAGAGTACTAAAGAAGGCATGTTTGGTGTATCCCCGAAGCTGTTGACTTGGATCATTGTACTAAACAAAGGCGGTGACCATTAGCAGCCATAAAACATGATGACGTAACATTTCTCAGCAGGGAATACAAGGCAAAAAACGATTAAGCAAATGGCGGAGTTGTAAATGACCAATTTCTATGGAGCAAAGATCTTGAAAGTCGCCACAAGACGGCCATTAACGGTAATCGACTCTATTGGTTGTGAATAGGACAGCAATTGACCGGCTGAACAAGGACGATACTATTTTATGGCATTGTGTCACATTGGCATTAATCAGAGATCCAAATCAACCATTTACACTGACAAGGATTGGAAACCGTGAGGATATATGAGCTAAATAAGCCAGTTTCACTAAGTACACCACTCAATCGTGTCATGGACAGCTTGTCTCTTTGAATGGGCTTAGAAAAAGAGTCGCAAAACCATTACAATTAAAGCAAAAGTTAGAAGAAAGGCGCCACGGATGATTTTTCAGAAAAATTCATACAAATTTATGCAATAAAATGTTGTACACCTCAAATAATCTTAAGCTGAATTTCCTTCATATGTTTTATCAACGCTGTTATATAGAAAAGATCCGAATAGTTCATGTTTAAAATACACATTTTATGATGTTTCCTGACCAGTTTTTAGGTAGTCTGGGAATTGTCATACGAGACAGCAAGTGCCAACCCAATTTAATTGTCCATTTTTATCGGGGCATTGGGAATCCCATGAGCTCCGAGCAGAAGCTCTGACAGGTATGTTGAGCATAAGAGAACAAGAGAAAATATTGTTGGTAAATCGACCCGACTTTCCGGGAGCAATAAAAGCTGACATCAACCGTCCTTTAAAATGGCGTTGACTGATCACAGCTAGAAATCAACGCCCGTTCGCCGGCTCAAATGAAATATTCCATTTTATACACAATTTACTGCTGAATGTGAGCTTTAAAAAACTCAAGTGACATTGCACAGTGACGACACGACTGTCAATAATTTTCCGTTAAATATCGGACCTAATGTGTTGGGTCTCTATAAAATGATCTAGATTTTGTTTGATATATGTGAGAGCATACGCGAATGCTTGTATAAGTATAGAAGCTATCACAGACATTAGTTATTAGCTAGTTTATTTTCATCTAAAACCGTGTTGGTTGTTTATGTTTAATAAAATGTATAAACGGTGGGTCTCTTTGAGCTGCCTGAAAGTTTCGACTGCCGAACAATCTTCGAAAAAACCTGGTCTTTTGGAAATAGAATCAGTTAGCCGGAGATAGGTTGATGGACGTTGCCTCGCTGTGATCATAGGCAATGAAAAATGGTGCCAGAATTTCAGTCAATTCCATCGGAGAATATAAAATGGTTAAAATCTGGCATCAAAAACTGATCTCCTTGGAAACTGCTTACAGACATTACATTATTCATGAAGGTTTTCTTCTTTATCGAAGACAACTGATGCAGAAAATGATATAAAAATCGAACTTAATTTTCTAGGTCTGTTTTAGGCTGCTTCGAATAAGATTTTAAAGTTCAAACTTCCTTATGGGTTATGTATCGATTGGACTAGGAACATTTGACTATGTCGTTTACGTTTGCTAAATTCATCCTCAATTAGGCTAGTTAGCATTTACTTTGAAGTAAAGATCATGGTTTAGTTCAACTTGAGAGGATGCGGCAGTATTAGTATTCCAGGAGCCATTTTAACTTCCCACAAAGATTTGAGGTTGTCATGGAAACGATGTTTTTCAGGAGAAACACATAAATCAAAAAGAAGGATACCGCTTGGTTTTCTCAGCACACCATTATCACGTGATTTCAACACTTTCAGACTTGAGGTCCAAAACGCAGTGAAACTGGAAAGCCGGTTTTATAGTCTTTCGTCCGTCCATATGCGTCGGCGTTTAAATGTTGCCTGCTCTCCACAACTTATTTTAGACACACCATGTATGACATTTTATGAACCGATATTGTATATCTCGTTGTGTGCGATTAAAACTGTTCTTCTAGTTGCATATAAAACGAAAAAATAACAAAAGCGAACAAATAGTGCTAACTAAAATTGAGTAGATGGATATAGGATTTCTGCAATGCAACCAGCCATGGCGTTTATTGACCCACGTAATGTTGACCTCTTGTAGTATTAAGCTTATATATATATAAATGAAAGCGCTTTGTTTACTTTCTATATTCTGTGTGTGCCAAGTCGAATTAATCAATATTTTTCTCTCTTCATTTATTCAAAATATATATTTTCAAAATATATATATATTCTACCGTGAATAAAAAATGTATAACTCATGTAAATTAACCATTACTTGATTTTGCGATATTTAACAATTTCAAATTTGTGTCAAAGCACAGGGAGATTATACCGGTCAACATGAGCACTCGGAGTAAAGGGGCAATTGTGAAACACACCACCTCATAATTCTACCAAAAAGGCCGTTAAGGGATCGCAATCAATCCGCAGGTAATTAAACGAGAATTTAGACGATATGGTTGAAGTTGTTCACAACAAACAAGGCTACTTTTCATGTTATATGAGGGTTGTTACAGCTTAGCCAGAAACAAATCGAGTCTAGTCAGATATTTTTGCATTTATCGTCGACTTAGCACTTCTCCGTAAGCAGGAGTCAACTAGAATTACACTAGCTGTTTGTCATATATTTATGTATGTTAACTTAGGAGGAGTTAAAATTTCGCCTATTAACTGTTCTCTGCCTCACACACAGTTCACTCAGTCAAGATAACGTGCGTACTCTAAAACCTATATAGGAACTATTTCTTTTAATTAAAAACGCAACAAGAATTATAAAAGCATAAATATCAAAGCGGAAAGTTTTTAAAAGAAACTAAGAAAAAAATTACTAAAAGAAAAAGGCACAGTCTCCTTTTATTTAATATAAAGACAAGCAAAATGATGACAATTATTAGTATTCCGAGTATATATTTAATCCTTAATCGCTGCTTTTTTTCTCGCTAATAATGTTGACGTTTATTATCCGACCAGTTTGAAAATTACATTACTGTAGCAAGTTTTATTCCAAAAGTTAAATTGTGGTCATTGTGGTAATTATAAAAACTTATACAGAGTGTTGAAACCGGGAGTCTAGCGTGGTGGGCGTACCGTTTGGTGCGTGAAGGCTGCACCCAGTCTACACGATGTCTTGTTCGCGATGCAGCTCGACTGGTTGAATGTCCAGTGGACGGCTCCCCCCAATGGTCAACGCCCATGGTCAACGCCTTCATCGCTACACGGAGGCTGAACTCGGGGCTAAACATGGGAGGGTTATTTTCTGGAAAATTACTTGGAAATATAAAGAAGACATCTTCAACCAGGTATATATTTGTATAATGAGGATTACATCGTACAGTAAACAGTATTTACTTTGATGGGTTAATCATGATGCAATTAATAAAACAAAACTGACTATAAGCAAGCAGTCAGTTATACTAGCCACCAGAAATTCTAGTTTAGCCAACAATCATCTTGTTGATCAATAAATTCGATTAGTTCAGTAATAAATTCTCTACCATATAAACACATGATGATTCATAATTACTTTTTTTTATATTTAAAGTGGAATCATTATTCTCTATTTTCTTATTATGTATTTGAACAAAAAGCACCGATTGTATTATCAGTTTAAATTATACAAATTATAGTATTTTCGTTATTTTAGGATATAATTTGGGTTATAATTTATACAAATTATAGTTTAAAAATATATGTGCTATAGGAAGCTGTAATTTAGTATAATATGTAGTATAATTTAAAGGAAAAGTACATTTTAAATACACCTGAAGATAAAATATATAAACTTGTATTATTATTGAACTTGCTTAACTATTTTACAACATGGATTTCAAATCGCGGCATGTTACGATTTGGTTTGCTATAACCTTTGAATAAGCTTAGGTCTGTGGAAATTAATTAAAGGTTACCTCATGGTCGGAGAACAAGTGTGTGAAAATTAAAAAACTGTATGAGAATTGCGCCTTGCGACACAGACTTATAAAGTACCAAAATGTATAATATACTTCTTGGAAATGTACTGGCAAGTAATAAAAATGTAAGGATATGTAAATGTTAGAATTTAGAATAAAGATTCAAAATGTACACACAGTTTATCAAAATGTACCTACTTGTATTCAAACTGTACGGACAATAAGACAAAATAGGCGAACATAAGTTGATAATATACGAACAATTAATTAACAAAAATGCAGACATATATTGAAAATGTTCGAAATGAAGTTGAATTTTAGGGAATATTTGAACAAGGGTTCTCTATATTTTAAACTAAACAAAAGGCAATCTTTTCGAATGGTAACTGTGAACAATTTATCCCGTTTCGTATAGCACGGTCAAAAGGCTGTAAATATTTAATTTTTATCGGTGGCTTGAGAACAGTGTAAATGTTAACGCTATCGACAAAGTTTATTAAAAACATATTAACTTCTATAAACTATTTATATAAACTATATATATTTTTACCCTTAAATTGTTGATAATATTCGACATCTTTTTTGTATTTCCATGCATAATTAGTGTATGTCTTTTACATAAGATTAAACTCATTAAATTATTCTATGTTTCACTTTATTTTTATATCAATTACATGAGATTTTTTTTTTATCTGGCAGTACAATAAAAGCGGATTGTTTATTGGGTGTGCATCGGATCGAAACTTTATAACATTACACTGATGTATATTACCCATAACATGTGATGGTCCTTCAAATGATTCAATTAATACTCAGCTAGCATTACGTGTATGGACTATCCTTATTATGATATCCTTGTCCCGTCATTACAGGCGTTAAGCAAACAACAATTATGCTTAAGATTATTTGGATTGGAATTTTCGAAAACAAAAAAAATGAATTTTCATCAAATAAATTAAATAAAATATTGTTTAATCTGTCATTTAAAACAATTTGCATATACATGATTTGTAGCAGGTGTTGGGTTAGGAATAACATTTTGTAATGACACATATAATAAACTTTAATTAAATTAAAACATAAAGAAAAAAATCCGTTATTGAACTTATATTAGACGGCCAAAATTTCCTTAATTGCAAATCGACACACATACAGTTTTCCTATATTTTGATATTCCAAAAAGCTCTGGTTTAAACTCTGGTTATGTTTTGATTTTTTTTAATTTGCTATTTCGTTATTTAAAATATATATTTATATGTTTACAGCATACAGTCAGGTTAGGGATGCACGTCGCTGATTTCAAATAGGCATACAATTAAAAGAATGTCAACAACGTACTGTTTGTAACGACATACTTTTAATGTAAAAGATGTGTCACTGAATATACATGTCTACTTTATTCATTTCAACAGTTAATCAGACTGTAAGAAGGAGATATTTATATTTTAACGCTAAAGCTTGGGCCATCTTGTTGGTAGTTAGATTACTTAATCTGCTGCAGGACTAATAGGACCTTAACCGCGCAACTCTTTCTAATGTTGGGATGGCAATCATTAATTATTTATAATAAATTCAATAAATAGTCGACAATAAATATCTTAAGGAAAAAATAAAAGTCGTCAATAAATAGCGTAACAATTAAAAGAACTCGTCATCCATTAACAGGTTTCGTATTATTTCTCACTAAGAATTTTTAACAAAAAACTATTGAACTTTAATTTAACAAGATTCACTGTGAAATTTCGCCGTGGACTCTCGTTTAAAAGATTAGCATTTATTTAATAAGATTTGTCAAATACAACAGCTATCTTATATTTAACAATGAGAAATTATTTCATAAAAATATTATTATTTCCGCGATATATTTGTATGATTGTCTGTGGAATGTTTAGTCGATTCTATGTGCTGTCTACGAGGCACTGGTCTATTTTCCGACCAGATACATGTGTTTGTGATTACAACAGTTGGACTAATGCCTTATGATTGGTCAGAAACGAATGGATTTAACTCCCTTAGACCATAAACCTGTTTGTATATACTGTGATAAGTATATATCAGCTTGATACCGATTTGATTTGATGGCCGTGTATAGTAAATGTGTCTTTGCTAACTCGAGACGAGCTCTTCACTTTTTATTATCAGATCAAACTTCTTAACTTGTTGTGTAAAGATAAAATTACATAACTGCCTAAATAACACATCTATATAGAGCTACTTTTTATGAAGGAAAACAGCCTGTTTTATTTGTCACGGTTTACATGATAGACTGTACGATAAGACAACAGCTATTTTATATAGAACGCAATTAAACATAATGTGTAAGAAGCAGAAGAGCTGCTGCCTAAAACACAGGATATAAAAGATAGTATATCACCAGTTATAGGGGTGGTACTAATGCAAAATAAGCATAATAAATGGTAAAATTCAATAATGAAACAACTTTGTCCAAGCGGCTGCGCAATTGCACATTATCAAGGCCATATAGAATAAATGTCATGGGTATGAGAAGGGTAAATTTAGGCCTGTCCGTAGCGATTTCATCCAATCCATACAGACAGCAAAATATAATCCCTTACAAAAATACAATCAAGGACGAACAAAATGGCAAATCTGTGTTATGATTATTCCTCTAAGCGGGTTTATGGAAATACATCAGTGAGTCATGAATGTGAGCCTGGAAGGACTATAATTAAGCATATGTGTGGCATTGTGCTCCAACCATAACTCCAATTGCCGGTCACGGTTTTAAAAGACAGCAAAGCATCAAAGAACTTTGCGTAGAAAATAAGTATACCTTCAAAAAGATAGAATAAAAAGCTAAAGGCTTACCGAGCTCGTCTAATCTTCTGCTTAAACTAATTCTCTCCATGTACACATGTGAAAAGACCTTTCACTTCTGGCTACCTAACCCTCTTAGAGGACTCTTTAACCGCGATTAGGCCTTTCTCATTTACACATCACATTATTTATATTTAACGACCTGCTGATATATCCAGAAAATCACATTAAATGGCTTTTTTCTATTTGATTGTATTTAGAAGGCCATAAAGGCAGTGGCATTAATGGCCGCACAAATGGCCACCCGGGAGGGGGTAATCAATGAAGACTGTTTATGGGCGCGGTGCTTCAAAGTGCCCCGCCATTACACAAGTCATTGTACTCCATAGTCAAAAAGACATCTCTATCTGCTTAAATGGACCGTAAAAACCGCACTAGAACGATGTGCTGCAGTCTGGGCATGATGCTTCTTTAGAATTCAACTTCAGTAAACAAAACACAGTGTCAAATGTTTGCCAATTGATAGGAATAAATAGGTTCTATTCTGGGTAAAATACGTTAAGAAGCACTTGAAATTGCCATTAAGTTTAGACCTTTCGCACCTACACTAACTGTAGAGTAAAAGGTTAAAAATAAACGTGTTGTATGCAATTAGTCAGATCGTCCTATTCTTTGCCAGTGTTTAACTTTTAACCTATTTCAGAACCGAATATCATATTTACAAGAGATTTTACGTTTCCTAAAACCTGTATTTCCTTCAATCAATATGTAGATAACGTTGATGAATTTCTCATGGGAATTACTGTACCTAAAACAAGAAAATTGGTATAAAATGCGTATTAAACCATTATATTCCCAAAGGCAGATGGTTTTACGGCCTGCGTTCTATTAATGGGCATTCTATAGCCGCTTGAGTGTCAGCTAGCCTTTGTTTTATTGGGCAAAGGTGTAAACCTTCAACTGTTCGATGGTGCTATAGTTGTCAATGTTACATAATTCCGTATGGGTAGAACAGTATGGCCACCATACACATATACCGTGGGAACATATCAACACATAAACTACATCAATTAACTTTAAGCATACAGTAAAACTACAAGAGACATGGTGTTCAGTTGTAAGTAGGATTTTACTTTGAATTTTTTCTAGTCCAACATTTTCACTGTTGTGCTTATTGTTGGGAGAAATTTTGATACAAGATGAACCAATTTGATAGGAATGTTCTATCAAAAATATATATTCGTAACTTAATAAAATATTACACTTTAGGATGAAGTACAATGTGTGAGTTGGTTGGAATGTGTGCAGGGCAATTAAATGTCATATACATACACACTAGTCTAATACGACTCGTGCTTACCAGTTCCTAATTGTCAACCCTTAGGAGAAAATTGCGTTTATCAGGAAGTTTATTGCATTCTTTGATACTATTTACCTGTGTTATAATTCAGACATCACCACTTTATTACATCAAAGTCCAAGTAATAATTTATAGCTGTAAAGAAAATAGCTGGATAAACATGTGACCGGTATATAATGCCACCCACATAGATCTTATTTAACTAACTTCCGGAAAGAGTGGAGTGAGTTTTCTCACATTATGTACAGTAGTAATTGCATACGGGCATATAATCGCCTGCGAATCCTAACACTTATTTGTTTTCCTCGAGGAAAGTATAAATCAAATACAACAGTGTTATTAATGGATATTCCGTGGTAACGACCCGTGGCGTAGGCCTATAGGATTCCCCTGACTTTACGCTAAATATTCGCGTATAGGTGCGTGCATGAAAGTATAATGTCTTCACAAGGCTATGTTTTTAATGACATTCGACCGTGTGAATATGCTCCACACACCACACAACAGGACAGTTCGGTAATGTTTGTTTTTTTTAAAATATTATTCCTATTAATTGCTTTTCCGCTTGACAAAAAACTTCAATTACACGAATTAATTTTGATGAAATTATCTTGTCTCTATTATTTTGTTGTTGCTCTTTTTGTTTTCTTACGTACTTCCATGTACCCTTTGTATTTTACAAACATCTTGGTGCCGATTCCATCCGCTCTGATATCAATATATAGTTTTATGCTAAACTGTAAATACGCACGGCTTGGCTAAATCTCAATTCACTCTCGTCCTTGAATGTACTTAGAACATTATGACATGACTATTTTCAAATAAACTAATAAATTCGCTTTGTGTCACACTTTTCATCTGGTTTGGTTTCAGAAAGTATTGAACTACTAAACTAATTGTGCGTACTCTTGCACTTTGTAAAAGTTTATTTAAGTTTGCAGACGCCGAGAAATAGGCTTCCGGCGAACAAAATGTAAGATTAGGTTCATATTCATACATCTATCAAGGCCAAGCGAAGTGACGAGAAACTCGCGAGGTTTAGCCTATTCTCTCAATTATTCTAAATCCACGATGATCTGCAGGCCCTGAAATAAGGATATTTAAAGTCTGACTTTTAAAATGAGGCTCTTGATGGTGGGTTTACTGGCGACCAGCTTAAGAAGTGAAAGAATTGTTTATTTTTGTTTAATGTAACTATAAGACCATGTTCAAGTGCAGGGCTGAAAATAAAAAACTTGTCCATGCAAATA
Organism: Mopalia vespertina; assembly: GCA_030265115.1. NCBI lineage: Eukaryota > Metazoa > Mollusca > Polyplacophora > Chitonida > Mopaliidae > Mopalia > Mopalia vespertina. The sequence continues at coordinate 46,191 of JAQQZZ010044357.1, read as the reverse complement.
TCATATATGCGTATTACCTGATTTCAAGTCTAATGTAAACAAATAAATAATTGATCCACACCTTTCGGGTAGTCTCCAGATCTAAAGAAATCTCATAAAATATATCTGTAAGGTATATGAAAACAGTTTATAACATTGTTTACATGCCATTTCTCTGACAAATAAGTCACTTCAGAAATAGAATAATTGTAGTGTACTTATGTACCGAATATGTTTGGTAGCTCTTTCACTATTGAGTATAGTTAAACCGTTCCGATTTGAAATGTATTTCACATACATGTATATAATAACCAAAATGCCGACAGATTCCAATCGCATGAGAGTGTTTTTGTTTCAGTTAATACTAAAAAATACCCAGGAAAACATATGTTTCAGCAAATTAAAGTCATATTTTAGAAATATAAGCATAATGAAAGTAAACTAACAACAACAACAATATATTTATTTTCACAAGTACAGTACACAATTAAGTGACAACCAGTTCAAAGAGGAGAATTGCGCGATTTACATTCAAGACAAAGAGCACAAAATAATATTTTACAACGTGTATAGAGCAAACGAAGATAATAATAATAATGATCGTATCTAAGTAAAGTGACCTATTCATATATAATTGTTAATGATAATATGCGTTTCCATTTCTTTATTCTAGACCAAACGTGTGTGTTAATAGACATAATACCGTTTCTCAATTTTTATTTTGTCCAAATACTTATGATCATGTTTTATTGTCGGATTTTCACAACAAGGCAAAGTTTTTGGCGACGTAAATTATATTCAAATTATATCCATCAAATCGGTTAAGTTCCTTATTTTGAGAATATAATTATGTTTCATCACGGAACGGTTGGTAGCCGGCAAAATATTATACAAAAATGTAGTAGGAAAATTATTTGATGTCCTACTCGCTTTGTGTATAATCCGTACTTATAGACAATATTTCCTACAATGTTGAAACTAAATATATATTTTGAGTTAATTGTCGAAAAACAAATATGTGTTTCTCCATTTGAGTGTATTATAGAAATCCACACTCAATACGGTGGAAATTTGCAAAAGCTGGATATCAATCATAATATTTTAAATAAAGTAAGTCTTTATTGATTTATTGTAAATATACCGATGCAAACATATCTGGTGTTTTCTACGGTATTGAAACAAAATCTGTCTTTCATAAATGAAGAAAAACAAAAGTGTATATTTTCAATAATCAATGTAAAGGCCAGATCAGAGAAATTCTGCAATCGGAATTCACTTGATATCAAACCCCCAATAACCCCCAATGTATCTGTTTTATTACCATTATTTTGTTAAAAACAAACCAACCCAAGTGCATGTATTCGAATTATGTTGTGAATAAAATATATGATAGAGACTGATTTATTATATCAATCAACATTTTAAATTTGATATTTGTTTAATCAGCCGCGATGTAAAATTTAAACGTAAATACGGTCGAATTCATACAGGCTACAGTGAAGAAGTTGAGCATCAAGCTTATTAAATTTATCTGAAAATGTGTCGTTTTCAAAGACAGGACAAAGTCAGGAAGTTATCTTTTGTACAGTGGTTATTTTAAGACACTGTTTGTGTAGCTAACAAAACAAACATCAGTTGGTGTGTGTGTGTATTATAACTGATGATTGATAGTAGCTGATTGGGCGGCCAGTTATTCTGTTCAAATCTCTGATATTATAACCATAGGTTGTCAGTTTGCTCATTCATCAAACAAGATTGGTATAATAACTATGTAGAAATGTAAAATCTGTATTTCTTCATTGTTGAGAGCTTGTCAAGCAGTTCTGAAGCTATAACTGAAAAACTTTACAAACATGGTGAGATAGATGTGCCGATCTATGAGGGATGTTATTACTGTCCTGGGGAGGGGCCACTCTGTGCTGTCTCTCGGGAGATGTCCGCACAGCTGACCAGGGGATGGTCCGTCCATGAACTCCACTGATCAGCGAGGAGTTATAAGTCCGCAGCCACAGTTAATAAATGAACATTCTCTGCCACTCTGACATTTGCTTTAATGTGGGTTGCACTTCTCTTGTAATTAGAGTTTTGACCAGGCTGGATTCCACCAGCTTTAACTCCACTCTTATCGCGAGAGGCAGATCAAAGGGGATTTCACTCTCCGCCAATCAGAGTTCTTCTTCCGTCGGCGATTCTCAGCCGGGTGTATGTGTCTTTGGTCTGACTTAATATGTTTACTCTGGACTTAAGCCATTAAGGAAAGGCGCTGGTCGGAAGCCAGTGGTTTCAGATCGTGTCATTGGAAACTCTGAGCCGTATTGGATAACACACGGTGACAGTTGGATAAACATTTATCTGATAACAGAGTGGGCTTAGAACAAATCTCAACGTACTACATCCCATAATTATGTTCATAGTCATAGAAACGAGAGATCAAATCGATCTTAGATTCACACATATAGATCACTTCTTTGGATACCAGATCCGAGATTTACCAAAACACAAAGCAATCTTAGATTAGCAGGGACTGGATACAAATAAACTCAGGAAATAATGACCTCGGAAATCCGGGAATATGTTTTTCTTCGATGTTTTCACTTAAAATTATTCTGGCACTTGTTTTAGCGAAACAACAGAGCAATAAATCATTGGTAACCCTATAGTTTTACCCAACACTTGTCTCTCATAAAAATGCGCTGGTAAAAGGGCATCGTGGTAGGGCTGTGCTGACAAACCGTTGTTGTTGTCTGCGTTTGTCTGGCATTTATTACTCCACGGATATCATCAGAAAGTGTTGTGTAGATCTGTTATGACGTTCTATCCTCCCCTAGTCCGACAGCCCGGCACTCTGGCGAAAAGCACTTATAGTATATCTACAAATCTGTCAACTTTCCCCCGAACTCTTACCGATTGAGTTCTTTACCAGAGTTCGGGACTAGTATTCCATTGTTCAACAAAATTAATTACACTCCATCCCAATATCAACTATCATTCACATCCTATGAGATGTGAGAAGAAAGATCAAGTCATTTATTTTACTTAAGTGTAATCTGCTAGTCACACTTTTGTTTTATCTTGTTCTTACACTTTTTGATGCATAGAATCTCAAAATATACAACACAACTTGTTTGACTAAGATTTTAAAGTAAGGCTGAGTTAGTTGTTTTGGATGAGATATTTATCACAAGCACTTGTTGTGATCAGTAACAAATATACAAGCAATAAAACACATCTAAATCCCATTCATGCCCTTTTTCCTTTTGAAGCTACTTGATCAAATTGACTTTAACCGTGTTTTAAATCACAGGACACTTTAACGTTTTTCCAGATTAACGCAGGTTTTACTTACTATGGTACAGACGAGAATAAATTCTTGTTGGATAGTTAGTTGATTTTTGTTTGTAGAAATATGATCTTATAACTCTGTTTTCTCCAAACAAATGAAGCATTGTGTTTGAATCAATGTATGTGTTTCCGTCGAATTGCATACGTATGTTTTCAAGATAAACATCTTGAGGATTAAAGTTCGCCAAACGTTATATTTTCTTCAACATTAGCTTTGGTACCAAATTATTTTAAGGATTATTTTAATATATTTTATTTTTGTATTTTGTTTGCTAAATTGATGGATTTGTTATTTTTTTGTATTTTCTATGCATTGATATAAAGAGTATCACGATCATAAAAAAGCAAAGTTTTAAAGTCATGTAATGTTCTAAAGATCCTTTTACTTTTTGTAAATATGATCCATGTACCTAGAGTATACTTTTCACCGAGGGACTAACGTGTATTATTCATACGAATATGAAAAAAATATTGAGAATTTGGGTTTGTTTCAAAACTTAGCAAAAACAGAAGAAAAACAAAATTAGAATTTAAATTTGCCTTTGCGATTTTGCTGACAGTTTGATGTGCGAAATGAAGCCCCTTTAGGTTTGTTTGGTATCCTGGTCAGAACTGACAGTTGGGGAGATAATGACGTAAGATTGGTGCTAATACCCAGTGGGAGATTCCTTCAGATTGCTTCGAGTCAATGTGAAAACCATTCGGACAGATCATTAACACAGGGAAACAATCCTTTTCTAACTGCAATAAATCTTCACTGTCGAAATTTCCCGCTTCATCAGAACTGGAAATGACCAAAGTTTTATCACGTTATAAACACATGTGGGTTGAAATCCAAACTTTGAGAAGTGTGCTTTTCTTGCTGTGTAAACATCCGGATGACACCAAGGCTGTCACCAACATAGTCGAAATTTGTATTTGACGAATAAAAAATGTGAAAGAAAACCCAAACTTATTTTGACAATTAACTTTTACAGAAAAGTGTGACTTGGGAATGCATTTGTTGTTAATTTAATCAAGGTTTAATTAATTTAAATTAACATGAATTTTTTTGTGTATATATCGAAATAGATACTCTAGAATCTGGTGTTGGCAATGTTTTACAAACTTAACATTTTGCATTTGTTGAACATTTTTAACCGTGTATTTGGATATCTTCAGCAAATAAAACAAAGTGAACAAAGAATCATAGTCCTTCGCAAATGGAAATAGCAAAGGAAAACACTAGACGGAGAGTATTTCTCTGTTATGTATAAGTGCAGTAAAAGTATTATGGTGTGTATATTTAATAGAATCTATATAACGTGCATTGCAAAATGTGAAGCGTGAGTGAAACAGTAGCGGTGTGGGTGGGGGCAGAACATAGTAAAAGAGGAACTGCCATGTTTACCTACTCCGTAATGGCGGCCATCTCGTCAAGTATACCAAACCAATATCATAGCCTTCTCTTCCAGGTCTTGCCTTTAGCTGCTCATATCTCCCACTCGGATGTCAAGCAGGCCGTTACAGATATCAACTCCATGGAGAAAATAGAACTCGAAAGAATACGAAATTGACACAAAAAGATAACATTCCAGGATGTGAATCGGAAACTGTTTCTTCCTCGTCAGTGCTGGTCACGTGACACACCATAAGCTAAGGCCTAGTCCAGTGACAGGAGCTCGGAGAAAGTAAATCCATTTTTATGGGTGAAGAACAGTGGATGTCAGACTCGCCAATTTGTCTTCCATTAAAAAGGTAATATATTTTCTGTAATCACTTGTCTATAAGAATGGCTACAATGTCCAGGACATGGCAACAGTTTGTGGAGCAAGTCAACTATTCAGAAGTAGATTGGTGAGCCGTTAGCCCGACAACACCTCCTCAAAACAAATAGTTCGTGCAGTAAAACATTTCTGTAAGTCAGCCTTATTCATGACCTATACGAGAACATATTTCACGTCAACTGTGAATTTTACACCTATTCATATCCTAACTCGCTGATTACCAATGGGCTGAGTGTAAGAGGGTGGCGGGATGTTTTATCTGCTTGATTTATATGGTGATTTAGCTCATTTATCACAAGTTAAGGTAGAAGGATCCTGTCTGTGTCGTGTTCGGCATTCATCCAATCCACTCACTAGAACGATTCGTTTGCTTTTTCTGTTATTATGCGCACTGTTTACTGGATGCAGGACATCTCACCTTAACTGAGACTATATGAATGTACACGGGTTTTATCCCCGTGTGTTGAATCATCAATCAGGGCTAACACCATTGTTATTATTTAACCAGTGTATATAATAGAGATGTCACTAGTTGTTATTATCCCCGGCGACCTTCCAGCTGTGTATTGTATGTATTATTAAATCTTTATGAGCAGATTGTTAATATTATTATTATTGCCCAGTACAGATGTAAAACTTTCACATTATGTGCGTTCTATTTAATGTGTTTAAGGAAATATCGCTGTTTTTGCCCAGTTTGAATTAAATTACACAAACTTTCATTCGGTACACTGCAAACTGTCGATTGCGTGGAAAATACCGCACAATTAAAGATAAATAAAAAAACCCTGTATGATAAGACAATATTTGGTTTGATCTATTTCGAACTTGAACAAAAAGCGAGTCTCGCCTGTAACACATCTACATATGTCCTAATAAATCAGGAAGTCATGCGCTGTGGGATAAATCGCATTTTAATTGGAGTTATTTGTCTGTTTATTTTGACGTATGACTTTGTATTCTCGCGGCTGCTAGACGTACCTTATGTGGTGGGTCTCTTGTTATATATATCGACATCATACACAGAACAGATAGCTAAGGCGTGAAGTTATTTTGTTACGAACACCCGATCTGGTCATTTATCACCTACCTGTCAATTTACTATTTTAAGCTTTTCTTTTTATAAACTATTCTTAACTCAATTAACATTTTGAAACTAACTTAATTAAGCTTTTTTTTAATAATGCTAGCATTCTCCCTTTATCCACTAAGCTTCACTTGTTGAAGGTTTTAACAGTTTTAATGGAATGGCAAGGGATAATATTTTTATGTTTTATGATTTTATGCATGGGCATTTATTTAAAACTGAGTGATAAAATAACAAACAATGCAGGGTTCTGTTGTTGTTGAGAAAATAGTAACTTTCCTTTATATAATAAAGAATTCGGCAAGGGCGTGACTATTTTATGCCGATATCTGATATCAACACTTAAAGATTATACCTGTTAAATTGTATATTGACAATAGATGTATAATTTTACAGCTTCCGACATGACTATTTCAAAATATGAGATTAACAATTTTGCAATAAACTAGCAAAGTAAGAAAATAATGTATACAGTAGATTGTTCATATAATGAAACAAAAATAAACTTCTCCAGAGATTTTCTCCATTTTTAGGGTTCAAAGGGATTTAGCTTTTACATAAATATAATTTTTATAACCGTCAAGTAACAGACTTAACTCACAATTTAAATACACTTTATAAATGTGTGTAATATATTAAATAAAATATATAAACTTGGATGCACGACGGTAAAACCATACTTGAGAAAGATTTTTACGTCCATCAATTTCATGTGTTTGAATTTAACTTAGTAAATTACAAGAAAGATTTTTTTAATACATATTTCTAAATAAAATATAATTGTTGGTATTCTGTGTAAGTATTAATTTATCAGACAAAAGTGTAAGTCTTTCTTGTTACTGTTCATCTGTTTATTTACATTGTAGTTGATCTTAGACTCTTATAGTATTAGTAAGTGCTATATAAGTGTACAGTAGTCGATGATAAGCGATTAACAATATACACACCTACCTTATATGGGCTGTTTGACTATACCAATATATACCACTTTTAGGTTGTGACTTTTTACCTCTGTATTCAATCCCTGGTCATATCCTATTGACTTCTCGCCTTTTTACACATGTTTGTGTCTCAGAAATATTCCCTATGTGCCCCAGGCAGATTTTAAACTGCCCTCTATAGAAAGTGATATGAAGCCGCTACAATTCTGCCCAGTATGTTACACCTTGGTGATTTTTCCAGCCCTCCAAACCCTTTGTTCCTCTCTAACGACACAGTGAATGCCCCATATCATTTAGAGTCATTTATGATCATTAACCATTCAACGCCACTTTCCTTCAATTCATTTCCACCTAGATCCATCACCCGGAGCCTCGTCGGTAGACAATTTCCATTAATTTTACAGTCAAGGTGTTTTGTCTCGAAAATAAGGATTTCGAGTCGCTTCCCGCCTCTAGCGCCGAACACCGCGCTGACATTTATAGAGAACATGTAAATGTAATACTGCACCTGGAATATGTCTGTTAGTCATAAATTTACTTCTGTGCTATATTGATTATTTTATTTAAATTCCATTTAACTGCGGACAACGGTGTGCGACAAGGGGTTGTAATACACCCATTCCCATTCCTTTCTTTGTGAGCATTGTAAGATTTGCAAATTTATTATAGCGTTTCAGATTACATACGGACTATGTAGGAGTTTTGCTACTATAATTCATTCGGCACAAAGGTTTACCCATTATAACACGCTCCGAATACATGACAAAAATATGCAGATGCATTGTTAAGTAAAGCCATGGTGCAATCTCTTATTGAGAAAATTAACCCTCATTTTGTGTATCGATTACGGCAATTTACCTTATAACTGAATCAAGCAATCGCTGCAACTACCGATAAAAAGTAAATATCAACCTTAATATAATAATTAAATTTATTTCGTAAAAATTTATTTGTAATATTTTTCTTATAATTGATACAGCAAAAATTAAACAAAGTTACAGGTAGGAGATAGGTACATTGATACAAAACTGTATTTGGATATTAAGTCTTGTGAAAACTGGTCTGAAATTCCACTTTGTCTGGTGAATAGCGAAAGCACTCAGCGCTGTCTGTCTTTCTTAAAGTAGCTATGAATCGAGTGTTCTGTAAACACTTGTGTTAAAATCAGAGTAATGTCAACATCTAAAGAGATTCGTAATCACTACATAGTCAAATACCCTATTTACTTTATTTTTGTAGCGGATTCATAAAGTTAATCTCTTATAATCCAGAGTGTTACTCTTTTTTAGGAGTGTCCTTTTCATCATATATGAGACCGGTACATGTTAAATATTCCCGGCAAACCTTGGCTTTATACAGCTGTCAGGCCTGTAGGCCTTTGATGTCGCCGATATTCACACCTCTGATTATAAGTTTGTCGTTTGATTCAACAAGAACCATATCTCAGTAGATCTTTCGCTTGAACACTTTTCACTATGATAGCCCGATGTCCCTTTGATCAGCGTCTCTCTCAGCGAGCTCATCTAAACTCCTATTTACCTCATTTCCTCTGCTCCATGGCTCTCGTTTCAATAGAAAGGTGAAAACGATATGTGCTCGACGCCACCTTGTACAATAGTGATCCACAGGTAGACGCTATCCTTTCACTTGCAGGAATATCAGGCACCATGGCGAAAAATCCACCTTCAGAACAAAAATAATAAATAAATATATAGATAAATAGAATAATAAAATAAAATATATATATATATATAGAAATATCTTTATTAATTCAAAATATATATGCAAGCCAAATTTTCTTTCCTACAATATAAATAAATAAATAAATAAATATAAATAAACCAAACAGCCATGTAGACGGATTAGACCAAATGCAGGTTAAGAGTCAAACAAAGAAATAAAGTCATTTAAAATATCCCAATAAATGATAAAAAAAAGTATATGTATATAAATTAAACATGTGATTAAAAGTTCTACATATAACACCATTGGAATATTTCATTTAATATAGCACATGTACATGTACTTGTTTTTATTCATAATTGCCGAAAACAGGCCCGGGAATATTCACTAAACTATAGTATACGCTAATTAGCATACAGCATTCTGATTGGTGGAAAACGTGTGTATGACTGCCCCAATGCTGTATGCGCTACATTAATCAACCATGCTGGCGTGTAGACACTTACTGTTACTAAACGAGGCGGGGTCAAGAGTTCACAGTTAATGCATGCTCGCCATCAGCCTCACACATCACATATTCGGGCAAATATCATTTGCTTTCGTATTTCTCGCTCCTTTGTAGGGTATATATCAAAGAGTTCGCACTAATAACTTAATATTTGTTAACCTTGGCGAAATAGTTTTGTCATCCCACCCCTGTATATATTTTTTTCGCGAGTTAGGTTAAAATCAAAGTTATTCACACTTCATCGTGCGAATATAATTTTTACAATCCGATTGAGTTTATGTTGTTTACCGAACTTGTGACAGACTTTAAACAGAGATTTAAGTACTTATTCCACACGACACCCTGCATTTCATGTGTACTTTCAATACTAATATAAATAATTTATTACAGTAAAACCGCTGGTCATATAATAAGAATCGCTCTCATCTGGAAATTAACAGGCAATTTCGAGATTGCATTTAATACCTGTTAAACAGAAATTGTTTACATTGAAGGAAAATCTAACAATATTTAATAATAGATTATCAACTCTAGTATCTTTAATGAACCCCAAAATATAGTTGCAATACTTTTAATTTTATTTTCACTTTTACTTTCTGTTTTAAATATTAAATAACTTTGTTTTTAGGCACTTTGTTTCTTTAATTAGCCAGAAATCCTATTTGAATGATTTGAACTAGATTGCTGCTTATACACCACTATAAGTGGTCTGTATAAATGTCTGTTCCTGAGAGTTGCCGGCAGCAAATAAACGCGGTTATCAACACATATACAGTAGTGTTTTACTCGAGGTTTATTAAAACCGATATCGAAAGTGCTGGTTACAATTCGTGAACTCAATTAATTTAACCCTTAATAAATAAGGGGATACGTTTTGTATCTAGATAAATTATATTTATATATATATATGTCAAATACGTTAGCTCCATATTAAACAACACCAGTGCTACTCAGGTACAGAACAGATACAAGTTTGACAATTAATGAATTTTACATTACAAGGAATGTAATCAAACCTTTTTGGCCTCCATTGCTCCTTTTGCATATGATGTGTGTAAAGAGAACATTACACAAACGTATAACCACTATATACATAATACATATGATGTGTGTAAAGAGAACATTACACAAACGTATAACCACTATATACATAATACAGAACATTGCCTACACATTCGATAGCGTTAATTATTATTTAATACTTCGTATATTATCGTTATGTATGGTTATCAATGCACTGATGTTTCTCTTTTCTGTCTTCTAATATTTATTTTTGTGTTTATTTTAACTCATAGTTAAAGTGTCATTTTAATAAAACCAAATTTGAAATGAATGCTACAGTATTTTGTTACTGCAAATATAACTTTAGATGAAATTAAATTGTTATCGCCAATTTATAACTTTAGCAGCGACAATATGTGGTTTATTTACCTTACAGTACATTGATTGTAATATTTCTGCCATGGGGGATCCGCTCGGAGAGTTACTACAAGGACAATCTGTTAATATAGTCGTTAATAAGGACTGACTTTTACTGCCTCTCAGCAGCACATAAACCATTCAGACGCCATTTTGATATTGCCCGGATACATTAGACTCCTCTTTCAAATGAAGAAGAATACATTAATAAATAATTCATTGACCTCTCACCCTCGTGGTCAAATCTCTTTGAATTACCGATTATTTATAGCACCTTTTAATAAACATTAAACCTGACTTCCGGCGTATTTAGGACACTTGTTCCCGGTCCATGATTTGTGGAGATCACTACGCGAGGCGTGGCCCAAAGGAGCTCACTGGAGATTGATAAATGTTTTACCTTAAAATGGGAATCGGATCATTAAGTAAAGTTGAATAAAATAACACAAAGCCTTTAAAAGAATGTCCAGTCACATTAAAGAAATTAATTAAAAGTAGTATACTATACTATTCTTAAATGATTTTTAAAATAATAATAAAAAAAATATATATATTTTTCCTTTTATAGTTTAATGCGGTATTCGGATGTTATTGCTTATTAAACATATATTAGCACACTCTTTTTGAAACAGGGTTTTATTATTTTCTATTTTTTAAAACTGTATATTTAGTTACGAAACTTTGTATTTTTATTTGAAATTATCTGTAAAAAAATATACATAATTGGCGCTATGACAAATAACTTTATTATCTTAACTTTCGAAAGGGAATACTTTTCTCACACCAGCATCAGGCTTATTCACAAAACATTTCGATCTATAACAGTTAGTTTCGTTAAGCACGGGTCTGTAGATGTATTTTATGTTCATCGCTATGTTAATCTATGTTCACAGTTTACACATATGAATCAGACCTTTGTCGTTCCGTCATGTTATAAATGTGAGAACATCCATACGAAAAATATATTGGATTTTAAATAACTCGATGATAGCCATTACCCGTGTAGTTGCTGATAAGCTGCTTGGGTCACGGGAGATCATTTCAAACAGTTTGTAAGCTGTAGAGGGGAGACCTGGTGGCTGAGCGGAGTTTGCCACACACGGTTTATCCCCCCTTGTCCACAAGTAGCCTCTCAGCGATCGACCCAAATGCTTATTTTGGAGACAACGTCTCGGTGCTAGAAAAAAAAAGTTAAAGATGCGATGAAAAATTTACGGTACTTTCTGAAAGTATTTTTTACTTTATTCTATGCCAAAACTTTTGGTGGCCATAATTTTCGGCCAAAAAACAAAATTGATTGGAGGAAAATGTCTTCTGCCATTGGATGAATTGATTACGTTGGGTTGAGCTTGATGAAATAGAAAGTTAGCCATGTACCTGTCAATGTTGTGTGTCACCAGATACAACTATGTCACCTTTGACCTATACAGCTTTCAACCATGCAACTAATATTTTCAAATGGAGCAGTTTTAGGCCAAGATTCATCATGTAAGAAGCAAAGTGTAACGGCTTTATTTGTTCTCAGACTTCCTCTTGCTTATTATTTTCCTATTCATTTATCAAACTAGGCCGTTTATTTTCATAAGTGACAACTAAAGGTCGAACTAATTGCCCTTCCCCAAAACTGGCCAATATTAGATAACTTTTTTCGCACCAAATGCGATATAATTAGCATACAGCAGTGAAGGAAGAAAAAGTCACTCGGTCGTATTATTGGTAAAATTTGTCGAAGCGGATAATTTATGATTTTATTCAAATATTACGTTATAGTATTAATTTGAGATCGCTATTGAAATTGGGCTTCCAATTTGCGAGAAGGCGGTACGTCCGCCTAGCTTAGAGTCGCTGGGGGAGATACACACGTCCATTTGTTCAAAGCCCTCCTTCGGATCGATATAATCTTTTATCTTTGTGAAAAGTGCTCTAAAATTCCTTCATAAACACTGACCCTTTTAATCTATCAGCAGCATGCACCAATTAGAATAGAGGCTCGTACTCTGGGATCATATAAGCCTTAGAATCCATGTTTGGTCAGATCGGATGAACACAGCCTCCAATCAATATCGATCTCTATTCTAAACAAACTAGGTCCAGCCAGAGTTCTATACAACCAATTCCATGAGTCAATCTAACCCCTAACTCACTAATCATTCCCCGCTGAATACATCTAGCTTGCTTGAAAAATATTTACACTAAATATTCCACGTAAACTCGTTTGGTGCACAGTGCTAAAATCAGTGCAGATCACTGGACGAGTTACATTCAACACATACCAATCAACTAGAAGACTTCACCGTGATCGAATTCATCATCGGTATGTATTATATCTCTGGTAATAGTTATAATTCACACAAGCTAATTAATCATGCTAATATAGGGAAAACACAGACGAGAATTTCACACCATTTTGAAAATCTAGTTTATTTCGTTGAAGTTCAGTATATGATTTGTGCTGCGATTTATGTTCTCAACATTACTTGTTTCTTGTGGTTATTGTTGAAATTACAGTATGACGTTTATACTATCAGGCAGTTTCCGCGCGCTACATTTCTACAATTTAACAACTGTTTAAAATTATGTTAACAGATTCTGTCTTTGAAATACAACAAAAAAATCTCAAATTTTCTGACAGTTTGCGTCTTGAGAAAAATAATAGTATTTTATATTAAAAAATCCTCTATATATATTTTACATTTCTACGAATTTGTATAATTGCTGTAGTTGACAAGTACTTTGGGTTCTTAAAATTAATTTATTACTGCAAATCTCGGGTTAAAGTCAAGTGCTATTGCACATGTTCGCTGTAGACTTCAAATAGGATCACGGTTACTAACGGCTGAGTGTGTTTTGTGTGACTAGCCATTATTCTCTAGATACAATGGCTCGGAATCTGTACACTGACCAAACCCAATCCTTCTATCCCAGTCAAGTGCATACAAATTAAAATCACCCAATAATCGGATTAAATTTAAGTGTTCTTGAAAGTATTGCCAATTGAAATAAAGCGTCGAACAACCATAATAAATACTAAAAAACTGACCTTAATGGAGCGTAGCTCTGATTCTATATCTCAAAATAATTCTCAAAATGTTTCATCATTCCGCTTGTGTAAAACTGTTTTATAAAATTTTGTAACTGTCTATGTAAGTTTGGGTTATCTGCCTTAACGTTTAAATCCCCGAGAAAATATGTCTATTACATTAATCCCATGCTTTCAATTAATACACCATAATAGAATAATATTATAACTTTTATATTTTAATTTTTAAGTTTGACCAAAATGTACAATATTTACCATTATTGGTAAAACGCATTCTGCATTTGGAAACATTTAAGATATCGACCGTAACATATTTCCAGACTCCATTTCATAAAAACATTTATTGCAAAATATAATTCAGTTTTTATTTCAACTATCGAGTTAACAGTATGCGTTTTCAGTCGGCATTTGTGTTCCTTTCAGATGATTAAATAAAACACAAAGACACTGGCGTTACTGTACCTGATTGACTTTGAAAACATCTAGAGATATTACATTTAAACTGTCCCCATCGATCCTCTAAGAGAGTTAGTGACTATTTACCTTTGCTCGGAAGGTTAGACTGATCGATTGTGTATTGATCTGCAATGAAAGATTAGATACTTTGCTTTCACATGTGATGAAAATTAAACGACACGTGTTTCCAAAAAATTAAATATTATGTTATGACTAATATTACAGTTTTTCTTTTTAATTTGTGGGGAAGAGGCATTGCTGAATTAAAACAAAAATCACTTTTTAATAGAGGCAACTGTTCTACTCTCGTTCATTAATTAAACTTTACAAGGCAATCTACTTAGCGATAATAGTTCATCATAAATTGTTTGCTAGTGTTTTTAAAGATTTATGATTTCGTGAAGTACCACAGAATTTACTTCGTCATACATATGTTAAGAGTTTTAACTTCTTTTTGAGCCTATGTTTGTTGAATGAAAGTAGCGAGAAGTCGAATATCGTTCAAATGTTATAAATTAAACATATCTGTTAGTCCACAGAGATAAACATGATTGTACCGTTGTTCTACCGTGAAGTTGTTTGTAAATATTTTCACAGACGACTCTCGTTATTTCGATCATGTATGTAAACGGGATAAGCTGTTCAAGTTAATCACTCGTTGGTCTCTGGTGACGTCAGATTTGAAAAGAAATGGACAAGTTTCCGTGAGGGGTGCTGTCAATCAGAGTAGGCAATGGGTCATCCTATACCCACCTTGTACCTCAAACCCTAGTACTGAATACACGTTTACTCTTTCTCTCATTCAGTATACATCCACCAGAATGATGTTCAGTAAACTAACCAATGTATGAGAGTACGTCGTGTCGAAATGTGCTTGTGGTCTAATCGAATTCACTCTCTATACTGTATCGTGACAGGCTTGTATAATTAGAATTGTTGTCCGGCACTTCAGCTAAAGTGTCCGAAAATCACTCACTGTAAAGACGGAAAACAGCCTTACCGATAAATGTAAGTAATATCACTATTGGTAAGTCCTCCCCAGTTCCGGTTATCAGCAATGATACATCAAATCACCAACCACAGGTAATACGAGGCTATCCAAAGTTCTTTCTTTAGAGAATGCACTTTAGTTGTGTTGGCTACAGAAAGAAACTCTTCACGAGTTTTCCACGAATGCTGTAGAATGGTAAGAACCGGCAGTTAAAGAGAGAGAAGTCACCCCGCAGTTTCGACATTTTAAACCTGAGCTCTAGTGTGTCAACGGTCTAATCATTTTTACGATTCCCTGTAGCTTTTCTCCCTCTAATGTGGGTATTTGTTAAAGGGAGAAGGCAGCCTTGGGCTGTCCGCCCCTATATCATTAATTCCGACAGAAAGCTGGAAGCCTATTCTGTACAATAGAGCGGTTTAAGGTAGCCCATTAGTTTACCCTTATAAATGATTCCTAATGGGATAAGAATGACCTGTTTGGATGAGGAAGAAAATAACTTATAGTTTAGGCTACTCTAATCGCGGCCAACCTCTTCAAGATGGTCTTACGTTTGCTTAGTGTCATAACAAAGAAGATCATCGGTATTCCAAACGTTTCTCCTGAATCATTGCAATGTGGCAGTTCAAATTCAACGATTATAAAGTAGATCCGTTAATCCTATAAAGCTCTCACTAGATCCTGGAATCTTCTAACCTAAGTAACATTTAACAGGTATAACAAAACACTGCGTGTGTATTCCACAGAGACCCATTAACTTATAAGTATACCCAACTCACATCAAAGATATATTTTGAATTTAAGGATCAATTAACATGAACGCTGTATGTCGCTCAAGCGAGTTAAATTGTTTCGCTCATTGTCTGCAGTCATCAATTATGTGAGAGTCACGTGCTGATTGATATACGACTGCGTACTGCTCAATATCTCATAGGAAAGAGATCTGAGTTACTGCCTTATAGTTAAGTTATGCGATAACACCATTGTTTTAAAATACGGAGACTATTCCCATTCAAGCGTTTGTACCTTTTATTATCCTGTAGAACATCTAATTGCATTAAAATAACGGAAAAGCAAAACAACATGAGTTGCCCTCTTACCTGAAAATGCTGTCTATATATTCACCAATCTCTTTGACACATTTGTAATTACGGAATCGATATCCCTGTGCCATTTTGATCTAATTTTAGATATATATATTTTGACTTTTCTGTATAGACTATTATGATATACATTTATTTAGTAGTCGAACACCTTATATCCAGGCCTCAGAGGTGGGTGCATGCTTACAGTAGGCTGGAAGAAGGGGCATAACTGCACATGGAATAAATCTATCCTTCAGGTGTTCTGTCATATGTTTTACATTTTTGATGTTTGCGCCTTACACAAACTACTTAAGTATTCATAGAATGCAGCCGTCTATTCGATATATTATTTTATTTAATACGTAAAATAGTCTGGGAATTGTAGAGCGATGAGTACGGTAAGCCTTAGGGAGATGCTTTACCGCGCGTCAGTTCTATTTGTCCCTGGCAGGCACACGGGAATGACGGATGACCCTTGTAGTTCTCGGTCTCGCCTTTACCAACCCTTCTAGGCTAGATTCTGACTGGGATCATCAATAACACCACCTGTACAGATCGCTATTTAAACCCGTGTCGCCAAGACCTTACACTACCACCCATGCTAAAGGAAGGCCATGTTCACCGTGGAGGCAAGGTTTTAAAAAACATACATGTATGCCTTCCTATATGTATTTACCTGTCATGGGTTTTCCATGGAAAGAAATAAAAAACAGCTTAACGTCAACACTAAGGATATGCTCACAATAAATTACGGTTAATGTGTTTAACAATATGACTTGATGTTCAAGCTAAGCGTTACATCGTTAATCCACAGTTTGTTGCCTTCTACTGTCATAAAATTCATTACGGGTCACCGACCTTTATGGCTGTCTAATTATGCAATGCGCTTGATTTATGTCAGCTCAATTATTTTCAATTAGGTTAATACGGGATTCACACACGAGCCGCGCCACAGACGAGCAGCTATAAAACATACATAAAATACTGAGATAGCAATCTTTATGGTTTTGTTGTGTATGTAAAGGTCTCGCTGTTAAAATGATATCCTATGTTATTCATATCTGATTATCCGTGTTTTACATATACACCCGTTTTCATGACGTGCCTCTGATATATCTCGAACTTATCAACCAGTTATGAATAATAATGTTATATTTAACATTGAACTAGTCTTCCCATGTTCATAGTGTTTTATCCTACAGTTAATATTTATTTCATATAACAGTGATGTTAATAGAGATACTGGTACATATTTATTTGGGTGATCATTATGAAAACACGTGATAGAGAGGTCGCATATTATTATTTACCACACTATGTTTTTGTCTGTTTGTGTTAAAATCAGCTGGAAGGCAGAACAATCTTGAAGTGAGTAGGCGTGTCTGATTCAGTTAAAAAAAACCCACTACTATGATTGTTTATTGTCCTCTTGTTTTAAATGTGCATCTAGCCGTGTCTTCGTGAATATATATCAACAATTTTTTGTCTCTGTGTCAAGGTATACCTTTCATTTGGTAAGTGATACGCACTAAAACATACAGAGATAGAGCCGATAGCTTTATTAAACATCAGTGTCCCGAAACAATGTTGATATGCACATTATATGCAGCCCTAGATACACTCGAAGAGTATCATAATTTATAATAACAGTATATCAGAGTACATTATTGTTTAATAACTTTAACAGTATACCCGAGTATATGTTGTTATATCGCGATGTCATCGGAGAGCTGTGCACTGTTCATTTATTCCAATCGGTCTGGTTATTACAGTCCACCGCCGAACATGTAGGCATTCTTGCCAAGTCTGTCTACCCTGCATTAGGAATTCTTAAGGTATAACGCAATCAACCAATTCAAGGTAACAAAGCAATAGATGATTAAATCTGATGAAGAAACCACGAACATTAACATTAACCTGTGTAGTCCACTGTCAGTCTTTCCCTCTTTGACGACGATCGAAAGTTGTCAGTTGACCGATATGTGACTTGTAATGGCTAAAGCTTTATAATGGACACAACTTTGGCCCTAATCTTGCACATATCGCACAGCCAACAACCGTATATATTTTCTGCTACCACGCTCGGTAGAAAACGGTGAAAAAATCATATTCAAAAAGAAAAAGTTACGGTCGTTTCGATGGTGTTCATCGGCAAACTTTGTTTTAAGTCTCAAGCAGTTGTTATGAAACTTAAGTAGATATCAGGACAGGCGTTGTTATAAAACTTATACAGTATAGCATGACAAACGTTGTTAGAAAACTTAAGCGGTATAGCAAGACAAACGTTGCTATACAACTTAAGCAGTATATCAGGACAAGCGTTGTTATAAAACTTAATCAGTATATCAGGATAAAAGTTGTTAGAAAACTTGAGCAGTATATCAGGGCAAACTTTGTTATACAACTTAAGCAGAATATCATAACAAACGTTGTTTTAAAACGTAAGCAGTATAGCAAGACAAACGTTGTTATAAAACTTAAGCAGTATATCAGGGCAAGCGATGTTGAAAAACTCAAGCAGTATATCAGGACAAACGTTGTTATACACCTTAAGCAGATATCAGGACAGGCGTTGTTATAAAACGTAAGCAGTATATCAGAACAAACGTTGTTATAAAACTTAAGCAGTATATCAGGACAGGCGTTGTTATCAAACTTAAGCAGTATATCAGGACAAACGTTGTTAGAAAAGTTGAGTAGTATATCAGGGCAAACGTTGTTATAAAACTCAAGCAGTCTATCAGTGCAAACGTTGTTTTAAAACTTAAGCAGTATATCAAGAGAAACGTTGTTATAAAACTTAAGCAGTATGTCGGTACAAACGTTGTTATACAAATTAGGCAATATATCAGGACAAACGTTGTTATAAAACTAAAGCAGTATATCAGGATAAAAGTTGTTAGAAAACTTGAGCAGTATACCAGGCAAACTTTGTTATACAACTTAAGCAGAATATCATAACCAACGTTGTTTTAAAACGTAAGCAGTATAGCAATACAAACGTTGTTATACAACTTAAGCAGTATATCAGGACAAGCGTTGTTATAAAACTTAAGCAGTATATCAGAACAAACGTTGTTATAAAACTTAAGCAGTATATCAGGACAGGCGTTGTTATAAAACTTAAGCAGTATATAAGGACAAACGTTGTTATATACCTTAAGCAGATATCAGAACAGGCGTTGTTATCAAACTTAAGCAATATATCAGGACAAACGTTGTTATAGAACTAACGCTGTATTTCAGGACAGACGTTATGAAATTTAAGCGGTATATCAAAACAAACGCTGTTATAAAACTAAAGCAGTATATCAGGACAAACGTTGTTATACAACTTGAGCAGTATATCAGGAAAAAAACGTTGTTATACAACTTAAGCAATATATCAGGACAAACGTTGTTATGAAACTGAAGCAGTATATCAGGACAAACGTTTTTTTTACAACTTAAGCAATATATCAGGACAAACATTGTTATCAAACTAAAGCAGTATATCAGGACGAACCTTGTTATACAACATAAGCAGTATATCAGGACAAACGTTTTTTATAAAACTGGTGCAGTATAACATGACAAACGTTGTTATACAACTTAAGCAGTATATCAGGACAAACGGTGTTATAAAGCTAAAGCAGTATATCAGGACAAATGTTATACAACTTGAGCAGTATATCAAGACAAACGTTGTTATACAACTTAAACAGTATATCAAGACAAACGTTGTTATAAAACTAAAGCAGTATATCAGAAAAATGTTGTTATACAACTTGAGCAATATATCAGGACACATTTTGTGATACAACTTGAGCAGTATAGCAGGGCAAACGTTGTTATAAAACTTAAGCAGTATATCAAAGCAAACGCTGATATAGAACTTAAGCAGTATATCAGGACAAACGTTGTTATTAAACTTAAGCAGTATATCAGGACAAACGTTGTTATATCACTTACGCAGTATATCAAGTCAAACGTTTTTATAAAACTAAAGCTTTATATCAGGACAAACGTGTTTATACAACTTAAGCAGTTTATCTGGCAAACGTTGTTATAAAACTAAATCGTTATCTCAGGACAAACGTTGTTATTAAACTTAAGCAGTATATCAGGACAAAGGTTAAAAAAGTATATCAAGACAAACGTTGTTATATAACTTTTGCAGTATTTGAAATTTAAGCAGTATAGCCGGGCAAACGTTGTTATAAAACTTGAGCATTATCTCAGAGCGAACGCTGTAATAAAACTTAAGCAGATATCAGGACAGGCGTTGTTATAAAACTTAAGCAGTATATCAGGACAAACGTTGTTTAAAAAGTTACGCAGTACGTCAGGACGGGGAAGATGTTGTTATATAACTATTACTTTGAGCATTGTACAAGATTAAATGTTCAGAGTTTTGATTTATAAGTGTGCATATAGAATTTCATAGTGAATGATTTAAACATTTAACATATCGTTTTGATGGTGCTTTGTGGGCACAAATACTCACAACCCACGTCATCCGAGTTTATAATTCTGTCCCTAATAGAGCAGCATCCAAATCCTCACACCAATATGGGGACATGTAATACACCGCTTAATTCACGCAGACCTTAATCGTTGTATTTATCTGCTTTATTTGTATTTAAAATGGCAAACGTGGCATCACGGAAAGTTTTTTTATAAAGGGTAGGGTCAAGTCGTAAAAAGCATTTGCTTAGGAGAACATTTAAAAGTTCCGAATTTAATTTGTATTAGAGGAAACCATAAATTATTCCTCAATTATAAATGGATGGAGCTTATAAATCAATGGATTAGAAACCATTATAATAATCAAGGTAGCCATGTTTAATTTGCAATTTATTTTATTGGATTAGCTCAGAATTTGCCTTATGAAATTAATGCCTATAGTTATTAAAGCCACTCTAGAAATTTCCATTATTTTCTTTTCGTACAAATTCTTGTTCCCGATATATAATGCGACCAGAAATAAAAGAAAGTCGAACAAAAGTACCCACACAATTAAGCAAAAAATGTCTTTATATACATATACATATACATGTATATATTTATCGAGTTTAGCTCTTCGTCGCATATTTTGTACACAATGGAGTCACATAATTTGTTATATAACATTTATGCTGTAAACTTACTTGCACGTCCACTTAAAACTCTTGTCGACTAGCAGGATAGACGGCATTCAATATTGAGAGAAAAATCCGGCAAAAGCTATTGTAAGTTTTTGTTACAGTTATGTATGTTAAAAATTGTCCGAATCTTGACTTCTTTTCTGTGAATGATTAAAAGTCCAAATACCAGCTGTCAGTGTGTCAAAGTAGAAGACGTCAAGTTTGAAAGATTAGAGCTTCTTGGACAGAAATATTGAAAGTGTTTTATTTAGTGGTTTGTCTCGGGCAGTCGTATTGTGGACAGCCCAATGAAAGCCTCTTATAGCAGCACTTTGTAATGTCTGTTGTCAGCGCCACCCATGTCATCACGAATTGTCAACGTTTCCAAGAGCCTCATTCTGAAACACTTGATAAAAAACCTTGGCTGTGTTTAAGAAAACAGTCTCTTTTACAGAGCGATCTTTTCAGTTTGAAAGCGCCTCTCTATTAACGTTGACTTTACAACTACTATTCTTCCTGAACGTTGAAGTTTGTTTGGCAAAATCCTTTCTTTTCTTATCGTGAAAGCTACCCCTGTCTTTTTCCACCTGCCTGTCATATTTGCACATGAATTTAGAAAGGTGTGACAATACGGGTGATTTTACCTCGTGCTACCCACAGTGGCTGAATGATAGCTTTCAAACGCAGGCAGAGAATGAGCGCAACACGTCATAAGTGTAGCTACGCTCTATTTCGACAGATGGTATGCCACAAATCCCTTATCTAGATATTAACTATGAAATCGGAAGCCAACAAGTATAGAGGGTAGAGTTTGAGTGACAATACACTCTAGTGTAGGCTAGGTGAGGATAATTTTGACGGATTATACCCGAGTCTGATAAGAGATCCGCTCCCCTGTGTGTCTGTACAGCCTCGATTCTTTCAATCTACCTTTGTTTTTCCTTCTATCAGACTTCTATAATTTGGGTGATGAAAGGACGTACGAGAGTTTGTCTATTTGGACAGGAATAACCAGTCAACTACCACAGCGGTCACCCGATCTCTGCAATATACGCTCCAATACTAAACTTTGATTATTTTTTGCCCTAAGATAGCTATAAATATGATGTTGGCGATATTTTTGGCGAACATCTGCGGAATTACTACACGGTATATGTCAGTTTTGTGGACGAGATATCCCTGTGTTTATTTCTGTAAGAGACGAGCCGTGAAAACTTGGCGCCTTCTTCATAATCATTGATAATGAGTAAAACAGATTTCATGGACCTCATACGTCGACGCCATTCACACACACACACACACACACACGTACACACGTTCATATATTAGTAGGCTTATACATTAACAAATACATCAAAGTACAAACAGGAGAAAAACTAAAGTTAAAAGAAAGATACAACAACAAAAAATCTTTTGTTACTCAAAAATACTTCTCTCTGAGTTTAATGCGTATAAATTATGCAATTTCTTTGTTAATTGTTAATCCTAATTAATTCATGTGAAGCCACTGGATGGCGACATCATGGAATTCATTATATTGTTCATTTTCTCTCAAGCTGATGTAATTTAACACAGTAAAGGGCGCGCGTTGTAATTTAAAGTGAGTCTAATCTAGACATAGTATGCATGCGTGGCTATTGTTTCATTATGACTGGCTGTACAATTGTATAAGCTCGTCTAACTTCGTGATAACTTTATGCATTTAACCGAATTCAAACTCCTGAATTGACTTCCCGTGTTTTTTTTAACTCTTCCGCTGGTTAGAGAAAGTTTAGAGAGCCGTAAAACCCAATGATGAAAAAATGCCTAGAACGTGAATGATTGCACGGCGAAGCTTTCATCAGACTCTTATCCCCGTAAATTCGATGCCATTGCAGCTATGTAATGAATGCAACCAAGCAAACGAATGGTCGAACATTTGCAATTCCTTGTCGTGTGGAGAGTGGAGGATTTATGGCGCAATCTCGTGTTCTTTTGACCCTGTCTTATTCTGTACGGGGATTCATACCAGACTTTTTATTTCCCCTCACAACTTTTGTTCAAAAAGGTTCCGAAGGGTAGAAACCGGAATCTCAAACACTTTCTAATTCTTAAAACATGAAGACATCATAGAAGCAATTAACATACAGCACACGTGTAATATGAATAATGCGAATAGCTGTTTTAATTATGTTCTCCAATTAATTAATACTTTCTCTTTTTAATATTGTATCGATTAGCGAGAGACCAGGACTGTGAAAGGTGTGAGTCTCTCTATTAACATTGTTGCTGTAAGATACATTATCTGAAATAGTGTATGTGGGACCTTACATTGAAAAAGGTCGTAAATATAACTGCAGCTGGGCGGCAAATGTGTTTGAATATTTGTCAGTTGCATATACATTGAAAAATATACAGAAATTTAGATCAAGTTGATAGATGTTAAATCATTTGTTTTTATTATTAAATAGTAACAATAGTTTAACGATTTGCTGTTTCATTATTTCTAGCGGTCAATTCGTCGTATCGCATTATATGATATATGTGCTCCTAAGCTGTTTTAAATTTACTTTCTAATAGTACAGTATCTTAGTTGTATAGCTTCATTAGACAATTCGACCATAAGTAGCTGAAAATGGTGGTCAATTTAACGTTATTTGTTACTTATATTGTAAAATAAATTAAGTAACACTTATATAATGTAAGTAACAAATAGCACCTAATATATAGTATTTAACTTTCTTTTTGAGTTATTCAAAAGTGATTTCTTATTCGTCATATAATTTTTCCATTATTTCTTAAAAATTGTATAAATGTACATTTGTTCTTAATAGACCATGTTTATAAAAATATAATAATCTTGCAATATATAGTTCGAAATATGACAAAACGAAGCATAGATACATAATAGCCAATTAGAAGAACATATCTAAACAATTATGCTTCATGTATGTTAAGAGGTTTGTTATAGGCATAATATTAATTAATATTTAAAGCTTTGGCATTGATTATGCACAACATAGACATTTATAATTTGGAGGAATTATTTTGGTAAAATTTTTAAACATAGAATAAAAATAAAAATTTGTTATATTAAATAAAATGGTATGTATGTGGTTTATCGTGTTTTCGTTTTGTTTTAAAATTGACCATTTTTAATATGTTTTGGTCGATCTGTCACTTTATCGTGTTTATATTACGTTTAGTGGAACAAATTTAAATTATCAGTAGTTTTTATTCATACACGTTGTGATTTGAAAATAAGCTGACCTAATGTGCAATTATCAACTTAGTATGGACAACTTCTGAAATCACAAACAGAAAGACGTGTGCGCCTTCTTGTCTGATTTATTTATTTATTGGAAACTATCATTATTATGCCCAGTATTCCGTGTATTTCAAATTTAACGATCTTGTCCGTTTACTAGTTTGTGTTTGTTATCCTAGTATTTATGTTTGATAGAGATATATTCAAGGGGGTATTATCAATGTTGTTGAAAATCATTGAGGTTAATTCGGCAAATCCAGTGTGTGTGTTTTGTAGATCCACATTTCAGAGGGTTGTGTGAAAATAATCCAACTAATGGACAATGGGCTTAAGCTTGACCGTCACGTCTAATCCAATAACAAGATCCCAGGCACAAGAAAAGAGCCAGTTGGACAGGTCATTAGTCAATCGGACTGGTCAATGCCCAAACAATTTAACTAACACTCATTTTCTGAGCCTTCGGCCTCGGTCACTGCGTGGTTTCTGGGGACGGGTTTTGTTGGTGATTGTCTTGACGGAACCTTGATTTTGCCTCTTGAAACGGATTTAGCCATTGTCCCTGCGAATTGACCCCTATAAAGGGTAACTCCTGGGGTGTCTCTGCACCAACCCTTTGCTCCATTCGCTGGCTAAAAGTGGTCAACAATAGGCCGATAACTCTCACAGCCGCAGGCCCTAACCGCTTCTCGAGGAGCCTCCACAAACTCTCAGAACACACGGGTCTGCTTTATATACCACTTGAAAAGTAGACATGTAATTGTGTAGAAATTGAACACCAAGTTAATCCGGTAACCTGACAAAGCACTTTCCTCTATTGTTTGAAGGTAGCCGATACACGTTAAGTCTGCATTGCTTATCTCCCCTCGAGCGCTTCATCTTATAGTGGCCAACGATTGTCTACTAGTACCTGACAACCAAAACAAAGACACACGCTTTTAGAAAACATTATAGTTAGCAATTGAAGTTAAGAAAAGAGCATTATAAATAAAAGCAGGTTGACTTTAGTAAACTGCAGATTAGATCTAAACCGATTGCATCATTTCTTGTTTGTGTAGAATAAGGATTAACCGCTACACTGACTACTGTCCACGGTGTAGTCGCTTACATGAGACAGTTTGGTCCACCTACGTTGTAGTCCTCGCTCAGTCGACTTTTCTTCAAATACAATTATATGTAACTAATACTACATCCTTTAAAGTCCAAGAAAACACTTAAAATTTGGACAATAAGGATTGAAAGAATTAATAAACTGGATTATTCACGGATAGAAAGACCCCGTGCTATGCTACATGAAGGTTCAATTTGCGGTGAATAGTTTGCCGTTTAAACACATTTCAGTCGTGTGGGGCTGTAAACACTACAGCACCGTAACCTACATATTATATATACTGATATCTTGGCCAAATATTTTAATAAAACAGGCACTATTCTTTTTAGTTTATAAGTGCAGTAAATGCGCATGAACGTCGTGATATTACGAATTATTCATGATAATTTTCCAATTCTTGGGATTTGTGTGTATTGGAAATTAAATACATTCACGGCCATGTGCTAGTAAACAACTGATTAAACGCAGGTACTTTTTTAACATTAACATTACAGTTTTAACATTACAGATTTGGCAAATTTAACCTGAAAATGTCAAATCTTTTAAATAGAGTTCCTATGTTTAAACAATTGTTTATTTACACCCTGCCTGACAGGTATTATTTAATTCAAATAATCAATAATCCCATGATTAAAATAAATATTTTTGCAACAGTCCGAAACGCTGCAAAACTGTCTTTACACCCGTGTAAGCTTGTAGAATATTTATATCAATTAAATAAATATTTATTTTCTAGCTCCACCCAATTCTTAGAATATCACACGAAAAGCTTGGCAATAGGTAAATTCCAATATTTAAAATGAATTTATTTATAAAAGCACTTTTGCACAATTTTCCTTTAGCGTGGTACACTTGTATGTTGAAAATGTATTTTTATCATGGCATTAAATAATATTCCAGAGAATATATTAACAAAAACAATGTCTCGAAAATTAATAAAACTGTACTCAAGAATATTTGACTAATTTATGTAGTAGTTCTTTGATATTCAGATCGTATAACAGCAATCTAAAATATTTTCAAGAATTTATTTCCTGTATTAAATTGAAACTGTTTGCGATGTGGTCATATTTCATTCGGAAATAATTTAGATCAGTGTGGTTTCAACATTGGTATGTATTTGCATGTCAATTAAATTAAACACGGTTATGCGTATGTAAAATAATATTCGTTTGACAGTTACCACAGATAGCTTGTACGTTTCCAACAGCTGATGGTACGGTGCTGTTTCTTTTTTAATTTCACTTCATTGTTGAGGGTGAAAATACACATTGTAATCTGATGGTGATGGTTTAAAACAATTTTTTAAAAGGCGCAATGTCATCGCAGCTTCAATATAAATTGTTTTATCTTAGAGATACAATAGCTAATGAAAATTTTAAAATTGCACTTAAAATAGCATTTTTATTTTATTTTTTAGTCGAAACAGCTGATTTAACTTACTGGTTTACTCTTTTCGTTTTAGATAAAATAAATCGAACTATTTTGAAGAATTATAAAATTATCGGCTAAATCTCCTTCTATAATTAATTGTAATAAAATATATAGAAAATTCTAAATATATTTCTTCATTTCAACTTTATGGTTTCAATAATGTGTGTCTACACTAAAAAAATTGTGTTTTTGTTCTTTGAAAGTATTTTAGTATTTATTTTGCAGCAAAAAGTTTGCAAAAATAGCTCATTTACTCTATGTTTGAATTTCAAGATAACTAAAATATTTTCAATCTGCTCTTTGTAATTCACATAAAATGACAGTAAATACAGTTTGTGAGTTACAGTGAGAGTGTTGGTCAGTGTGTATTTAACCTGGCATACAATGCCATGTACGAAAAAGGATAACCTATGACCAGTAATTTAGGTACAGGACACATTATTTCGTTATGGTTTTTACTAACAATTTCCCCACTCATGCTACCTGCGGGCTCTGATTATAAATTGTGTCCCTGTCTTTCACCGGAATACATATTTCTATATACATTTCACGCTACCGCCTTGTAATGCAATTAACTCCGTGTTGTAGGACTGGTTAAAAGGAGAACATATTTGATCTACTCTATCATATCACTGTACGCTAGCGCGACTCTACATCGTATACTTACCTTAACTTATTATGTTTGTATATCTCATTCCCAGATCTGCATGAAAAACCACAGGTTATTATCTGCCCGTAAGTTATGTTTGAAAAACTAGTCGAGTTTAACCTAAACTTCAGTAAACTAGTTATTTCCCTAGTTATTGGAGCTAATCTGTGAGGACTTGTTCACTCCAGTTTAGCTGACTAAAGAATGACGACAGTTCTATTCAACGTTTAGTTCTAACAGATGCGGGTAATTTAAAAAAGATTTTTCAGATGTGACTCTGATATGATGAGAATGCAATTTGACTTTGCATATGGGCTGCACAACATTAATGTGTTTTTAGGTAGACAGGGATATGAATGGATGTATTGAGGTAGATTGCATGCCTGAAGGAAGCCTTTATTCCCCCGGCTGCCTACTCTCTCTCATCTACCGCCCGTTGGCACACCTTACGCAAGCTTTGGGCTCCCCTCTTATCTCTAATGAGAATTTAGGTATACCGAAACGAATATTCCTCCAATTGAATTGTAATTTTTGATAGCCGTGTAACAATAGAGCTTGTTTTCAGCGAACACCCATTATAGTTTGTCTTTTTCTCTCTTTCTGTATAGTTTTAGCGCCTCTAGCGACACAAGTCAATCCCAGCCTTCAATACGCCTCGTCATTGGACCAAGGAGTCAGTCACGTGACAAGAGGAGCAGGGGTGAGAGTTCATTGAAGTAAAATAACTATGACAAGCCAAGAAGTTACTGAATTAAATTTCGCAAATAGAGAGATGCAGAAATCCTATTACGAGCCAGTTCAAACTTTCCCGGGATATTATGGACATGATAGCGGCTATAGTTATGATTATGGAGGCACGATGGGAGTCCCGTACCCACATCAGGACCCCAGCCCTCCAAGTGATGGGGACTGCTATCGTCCATCATGTTATCTGCAGAATCACATAAACTCTGGTGAGAATGTAATCTCTGTCCCAGGAACGGACTATCCGTCTTATACAGGAATTAGTCCTACAGGTAGTGGTTGCCTACAGCCTCTAACTGTGGTGACATGTAGCGTTTCCACGGGAGTCTCCAACCATCAACAATCACATCACCCTACATCCTCGCTACTTACCAAGCAACGTCAAGAAATATACCCTTGGATGAGAGAGTCCCGTCAAAATGCCACCAAACGCCAGAATCAAGTAGCCGATACGCCAGCAGGTATGTGCCGTCTATGACTCTTTAACTTTTCTTCCTCGATGTATATATCATTCAGCGATGTTTTATGTCTATTTGGGCCACGTGGGTTTAGAATGATGAATGGGTGGCTGCTATAAAGCCTTGCCCCTAAGTAATGCTAATATCACCCATTAACCCTTTAATGGTCGCAGCCATGATAGCAGGACTATGTGTTGAAAAATGACAGAAAACATATTACCTCAACGCCTCCAAAACAATTTGCTTTGTGGTAAAGAAATGTTTATGGGAGTTTTATTGTTACTCTCGTGTGACTCCCTAAAGAAGACTATTAAACATATCGACAGCCCATAAATGTCTGGAGAGAGTAATGGTTGAGAGACGAACACAAGAACAACTCCTCCGGGGACTTCTTGTCTAATCAATTATGTGGTCAACTTAAAATAGCAATGCTTTCACTGTTTACGACACGACCGCCTATTTCTCTCCTTTATTCATTATAAATAGCGTTTGTAACGACCAGGGAATACCGCATAAGTGTCATTATCGATAATAAAAATATGAACAATTACAGGCAATTGGAGTCTAGCAGAATATTGACACAAGTCTCTAACAGTGTTTGGCATCCCGACGTTTATCTTAAATTCCGACGTTTAAGCCATTTATTAACTTGTTAGCTATATTAATTAACATACTTTACATTAAGTCGCTATTACGTGATATTTATATAATTAACATACGTTACCTTTACTTGCAACATTAAGTAGTTGTACACCTCATTTTGCGTTGATATAGAAAGGAAGAGAAAAAATATTATTATACTTTGAAACATTTCTATTTAGTTAATTTTTGTATACATCTGTGTTTTTATCATTTGCATCAAATATACTAAACAGTTTGTATTTCCTTAACGCATTAATTAAACAATTTATTAGTAATTTATTTGATTTTCAAATAAACCACAGAATTTTATTTTATCTGATGGGATCGTTTTATTTTAAATTAAATACTTTTATTTTATCTGTTAGTTGCTTTTATCCGTGTATATGTTTCTTCTCGTTGAACATCTAAAATAGTAAAACAGAAGTTTAGCTGCTTTTGGGTGCATAAATACCTATAAAATGTATTGGTTAACAGTCGATCATATAACTGTATAGATCTATAAAACGAGTGTGATTAATAATTTACCCTGGGAATGTTTAACTGCACCTTATCTTATTCATTACACTTTATGAGAAATGTGTTATTGTCTTTAAGGAAGGGGTTGTCTGGTGTAGTTCAGAACAAAACAAACTTCTTTCATACATACATGTTAGCTACTACTGGATTAGGAGGCCTGCTGTTGTCTATTTAATATTCACCAATCAATCATCATGTTCCTAAAAAAGACAACTTGTTGGTAGATTCAGTCATAGATAGAAGATAAACTGTCAAAGTTTAAGTGAATCAGTATTGAGCATTGGGGAGTGTTTTAACTATGGGACATATTGACTGGAGCCAGACAGTTTACCTGTCTTCATTCACGGTGTAATCCCCGCCTTCAGTACCTTGAAATAATTAATTAAAACACTTTAAACATTTTGTTTAATTTTATTAGTATAACGAAAAATAATTGGTTTGCTCATTTCAGCATATTTATTTATTTATTTATTTATTTATTTATTTATTTATTTATTTATTTATTTATTTATTTATAGATAGTTATTTATTTATATGGTTATTTATTTACCAACTATTAGGGATTTAATTATTTCTTTCTTTATTCTTATTTACTTCAGTTTTCATTTTATCTGTATCTGCTGAAAAGATGTTTAAGCTAAATATCATAAAAGAACACAATTTAAAACCTTTGTCCTGATGTTTTGCAAGTGGAATTTAACATTTTCTTCACCCATGAACCAGTTAAATTCTTTACTTACAACACACCGTATCTGTGTCAAATGTCATTTCCGTTTGGGTATCAAACGATGGCAACATCTTGCAATAATTTCCCAGCAATTTCCTAGGAACAAAATGTTTTACGTTACATTTGATGTCTCTACGCTTGGTCCTAATAATTTCTAGGTGCAACTAGAGCGAAACCTGGTGATGAAAATAAGAAATAAAATTACGTAAAAAACATTGAAAGTGAAAATAGATCAAAGTAGCTTTTAGCTGTATGTCTTTCAAGTCGTTTTTGGTTATGTTATTTACAATATTTAAAGTGCAATCACAGATACTGTTTTGGGAAGATAGCACTTCAAATTTAAAACCTAGAGTTAAGCTGAAAAAAAATCTAGGAGATGAAAAAACTAAAGCCAAAAAAAAGTCCCAAACAGGCAGAGTGTGTTACGGAATGTTGACAGGGAGAGTATCTACTGCACGAGCTGTCAGTAGCTGTATTTATGTTATCGGGGAAACAGACTTAGAATGATTTAAGGACATTTCCTCGCCAGAGCTGTCTGTATTTGACGTCGTGTCAGGGACAGATATTGGCTTTAAGTAGCCTGCTCCTAAAGCCACCCAAACTGATATATTAGCAGCTCAAAAATATCAAAAATATATAAATGCTAGTACTTACGCACTTCTTGAATGTGCAAATAAATACTTTAATAGCCAAGGGGAACTTATGTTATATAACGTTCAAGTATACCATTTGTGTCAATTCCACACATATCATAATAACACTGGTTTAACTGTGATAAGCTAAATATATAAATCGAAAATATATCCACGGAGAAAAAAATGACTTGGTATTGCCAAACAGAAAACACAAACAATCAGGCCAGAGACAGGTGACAGGAAATACCATTTGTTCAGGCATTCTACAAACATTTACAGGATCATGATAAAGCGAGTCTGCTAGAAAACTCTTATGTAAAAGTGTCAAACTATTGTCAGAGCTCAACCGCTCACAAATTACTCAAATAGCACGGAACTTTGTTTGTTATACCAATGGAAAACTGCTCCAAACCGTAACTTCTGTCTAACGTTCTCATTCTCATGCATGACAGGGATGAAATGATGTCCTAGCTTCTGTCTAACGTTCTCATTCTCATGCATGGCAGGGATGAGATTATGCCTTAACTTCTGTCTAACGTTCTCATTCTCCTGCCTGGCAGGGATGAAATTATGCCTTAACGTCTGTCTACCGTTCTCATTCTAATGCCTGACAGGGATGAAATTATGCCTTAACGTCTGTCTACCGTTCTCATTCTCATGCCTGGCAGGGATGAAATTATGCCTTAACGTCTGTCTACCGTTCTCATTCTCATGCATGGTAGGAATGAAATGGTGTTATGACAGTACATAATATAGTAGTTATTTTTTTTTGTGATGTCTGCAATCACCCGATAAAGGTCATTTCAGAATATGCGATGATTCGTGGGATAATAATAATTCCTTGATATTATACATTAATGGTTTAATAAGTCATATGGGTTTTACGTCCGCAAACGTTTTCTCCACTCATTAATTGCTATACATTTCCATTCTGTAGTTGTCTGAATTTATTCATATATTTATTTTCTTGTTTGTTGTTTTGTTGATTGATTGATTGATTGATTGATTGATTGATTAGTATAATTATTATTTTGGTGGAGATATATACTAAGACTTGTAAACTTCTCTGCTCGAGGAGATATCATTCTGATTTAAAGGTTATACCAAATTAAATGCCATGAAACCGAAACTGTGAGATAAACTGACCAGTGTCATGTATTTTATCTCTTGTTATATATCTTTGAATTCAATTAATTTGTTTGTGATTTTGTCTGTTTTTA
The DNA here is from genome assembly GCA_030265115.1 of Mopalia vespertina. Taxonomy (NCBI): domain Eukaryota; kingdom Metazoa; phylum Mollusca; class Polyplacophora; order Chitonida; family Mopaliidae; genus Mopalia; species Mopalia vespertina. The sequence goes on along the minus strand of JAQQZZ010044357.1, from coordinate 13,412 downwards.
GCTGAACCCGAGCCACCGTCCAAAAGGGCACGGACTGCCTACACAAGCGCACAGCTAGTCGAGTTGGAAAAAGAATTTCACTTTAACCGGTACCTCTGTCGACCTAGACGAATTGAAATGGCGGCACTTTTAAGTCTCACTGAGCGACAAATAAAAATCTGGTTTCAAAATCGCAGGATGAAGTTTAAGAAAGAACAGAAGGGTAAAGGAGACTCAGATAAGTTGTCTCCCCTGAATGTTGATATGGACTCAATGCAGGAACAGCCGCTTTGTATGTCATCACATCACGATAAACAAACGCTGCCAGTAAATGGCGAGTCTTTGGCAGAATTACATTTGAACATAAACGGAGATTCTAATCTCAGATCTGATATGAAAATGAACGCGCATAGTATTCAAGATATGAGCTCATCGGAAGATTCCTTGAGCGGAATGAATTCTCCAATACAGCAACACCAATCCGCCATGGGAAATGACATTCCTGTTGTATCCAATAGTCACCAGGCAGCTCCAACAAGCAACCAGTATGTATCTCTCAGCCCATCAGTACCGCATCACGCCATGGGACACCCGATGACCTCATCCACAGCAGCGCCTTCTTACGGTGTTATTCAGGCGCAACCTACGACCACTTTGTCGCCACCCAATCATTTGGCAACTTCACAGGCTTCCAGTTTTACCAATCATATATCAGCTAATAATGTGCAATCCAGGCACAGTCCTCAACCATACATGCAACAGTCTCATAACTTGATCTCCCCAAAACATATCAACCCGTCTATGCAGCCGAATAGTGGTACAGTTTACAACGAGTATCTAGCAATGAGCAATACAGCTCTGAACCGTGGGATACCGCCTCATTATACGGGCCATATGGTTAATACAAATTGTTATACTCAAGGTCACTACAATTATGCCCCCAAATTAACACATTTGTAGCGATTTACAATTCAAACAGCTATGTCCGCAATTTCTATACACCATGGACAAAGGTGGTGTCAAACCATACCGTATAGTATTGCAATAGTAGTATATATCTACAGCTGGATATTGCCGTGGACAGTATACATCTTTGTGCGGCTCCAAAAGAAGTAGGTATCCTACGTATCCATTGTTATGTCATTTATTTCTAGTCTTTTGTGATATAAACTTATTCGAATTGTCAGCAATATATACAACTTGACCAGTATTTCCACATGCTATACAGTTTATACGACACAGTAAACAAATATATGTAAAATATATGCAATTTGATATGAAACTTATTTCCCATCGATGTTCAAGTGTGTGCAACCAGGACACGTACGTAGCGTCATTATGAATTCTGTTCGTCATCCGGCTTGCTGGAAGGAAGGGGTGAGATACTAAATGGACGATTGCATGTAAAATGTACCTCAGGCAGCTGCTAGAAATTTGACCATCTTAACCGAAGGTGTTTGTAATTTCCGGTGCTCACACCCTGTCAGCTGTCCACACACACGAACTAAACTCACTCGAACAATATGTCCAAACCAACCTTCATTTACATGCCAAAGAAAAACTGTTTTGAATGTTCACACAATAGCTCCAGTTGAATTGCATGTGAATCAATGCGAATGGCTTTTGAAAAGAAACAGGGTATGATAGTGGCTATTTAAATGTACAATTCCCCTTTCATTGTAAAAACTGTGTATATGTTTAAAATTGACAATAGATGGAATTGCTCAGATGGGAATTAACACATGTGTTTTTAGAAGTAAATGTTAGAGCATATTGAAATGTTAACAAAAAACTTAGTAATAATCAAAACCTTGTAGAAATAATGTCTCTTTGGAAACTACTGCCTCGTGTTAATAGCAATAAAAATACAATTTTGCAAATGGGTTTCTGTAAATCTTTACAAATCATCTAAGGAATGTTTTTTAACAGGGAAACACACAATATAATATGCACAAAACTTCATTATTTATTTTTGCAAAGTTAAATACGAGCAGAGTATATCCATCCAAATGGTTCCCAAACAAAGGAATTAAGCAGTTGTATGTGTGTTTGGCTGGATTCTATTATCTACCCAAAGGTTGGATAGCGTCATGGTTGTGCTCCGCCCAATCCGTTTGACGAATTCTGCGATTTGTACGTTTGTTAGAATTATTTGTTCAATAGACGATGCTATATAGCAATACATAATATAGATCTTTTCTGTAGTTTACAATGTGTTCAATGAGAATTTGATGCAATAAACACTGTCCATGACTTGCTGATTTGAGGACTCGTATTAAAATAAAATAGATTTGTTCATAATTAGTGTTCTACTTATTTATGTATTTGTTTGTTTGTGTTATTGATTGATTGATTGATTAGCTGATTGGTTGATTGATTAGTTGATTGACTGATTGATTGATTGATTGATTGATTGATTGATTGATTGATTGATAGAAATTGCATCTTGTTGGACGAAATTTCATTTTACATTTGACTGTATAATCACATTGGTCAACTTAATGGAACCAGACAACAGTTTTCTGTGTCTTATTTTTACACAGTTAAACTTTCTGAATATAATCATCAAAATTCGTCCAAAGAAGAAGAGAAAAGAAGTAGTTAACTTCCAGTAAGCTTTGGAGATAAGTAGTTCCAATGTTATATTTACAGAATTTTTCATCAAATTTCGGTCTAAAGTAGAATTAACGGAGTAAAATGTCCCATTATAGAATGCTATAAATTTGAATCAAACAACGAGGAAAATGGTTATTAAGGTAAATAAAGGTAAATGTCGTCATTACGGATTTTTTTTACATTTTTTATCGAGTTTTATCCATAATCTAAGGTACACTTAATCTCGGAAGTCAGGTTGAAGGTATGTTTACTGAGCTGTAACTTGAACTAGAATCTGTTCAAACTAAGAAAGTGTTAACAAAAATACTGAAAACTACCTCTTAAAGCAGGTTAAAATAGGTGTGGATTTCCAATCAAGAGAAAAACAAAAACCAGTGCCACCACCTAATTTTTCAGGAGAAATTGTTACTTCTGTGAATGTTCAAGGTCTAGTAAATGTACGATAAATATGAAAACCACCTGTTCATCATGCATCTCGCGTTGTTCACAGGTTAAGCGGGATGACCTTTCCGCTGGCAGTCGCTCAACTCGTATTTCTTTGACTCGGAGTAGTCTCCCCTATGACGTGGGGAGAACTAACGGTCATTTGTCGGTACAGACTGCGTCTTGAATTCCCTAACTATGAAATTAAGAAAACAGACACGATGCTTAAATTTTGGTGTAAAACGCAATGTATTCACCAAAATGAATTCTCCTTAAATTCACCAATAATATTATTAAATAATGTTCATTCGAATATATAAATATACCTTTATTTCTTTCTTTACATTAAACATGTATAACGTCCCATGAACTGCCTGACGTTTCTAAGCTTATGCAATTAGAGACTGTGTTGATTTGAAAAAAGGAATAGCAAACAATATCAATTTCAAATTAAATATTTACTAATGATAGCAGTTACTTGTTAAATTATTTGTTATTACTTGAGATTATTTTGTGGATACCGGACGCTGTATTATCAGAGAGTATAACATCAGCTGTCATAATGTAGCTTTTATAATTCACTTGTGAATATAATAAAACTCATGTAATAGAGACAGGTACAAATTTCACACACAAGTTATGAAGTTCTTAATTCATGTGAGTTTGTATCAGGAAACTTGGTTTGTTTGATTGATTGGGGTTTAACGTCACACTTAGGGTGAATTCACTCACATGATGATGCGCCAGCCCAATTAATGGGTGAAGAAAACCACCCTCGAGCGACTGGTAACAAACATAGACAGGACAAATACAGGATAATCACAGGACGATATACTGACATCACAAACTGGTCGGTGTATAGCTCTGGAAGCACCAGGGCAGCAGGACACTCCCTACCAACCCTATCCTTTGATAAAATCGTGACTGGTTAACAGCGACGAGAAGATACACGATATAGGACGCCAAACATCATACAAAACGGACACCTGTAAAAACGTACAGCAACAAATAGCCTTCGATTATCCAAGGTGATAAGTTTGTATGTAACGAAGTTGAATCAGCAGCTGGATGGTTAATTTAGTGAATTAGACTGCTTTAACTGCAGTGTGACCTTAAGGTGGGCATCAAACAAACTGATAACACTGAGATAGTTTAATGTGATACAGAAATATTTATGAAATAATATATGGCCAATCGTTGATATTATAATATGAAACTCGGTTTGCTCCTTTATGATACATCCCGCATGGAACTCAACATTATAAGACGGTAAAGTAAGCACGGAACATAGTTTAACATGGTTTAGTAACGTCGAAATATTTAGGTTTTTAAATAGGTCTTGTTTATCATTCTTCGGAGTTGTGAATTAGGTCTTAAATGCTAAACTACTCAATGATAATCACATTATAAGTAGGTAAATTAACTAAATCCGAATCTGACTTCACATAACGTTGTCGTCAGAGTTAATCAGACATTTAGAGAATAGCCCAGGACGGTCTGCCAACAGATAATATGTGCTTAACCTGGGGAGTTTTGAACATCGAATAGGTTAATTACTCTACGTTCGGATTGTCCACTGTTATCGAGTATATCGTATATTCTCTAACCTACTGTGGTCAATTGGTTATCGTATTTGGCTTACCTACATCCATGGTCAATATAGCTTCTATAGTCCATCCTCGTTTTCAGCTTCGTACGTCTCCGCCAAAAAAATATTAATATCTCTATAAGTTTCATATATCTTAAATACCAGTGGATGTCATCAAATGTAAATTTAGAAAAAATGTATTGACAATAAAACAATATATTGAAGAGCCATTAACACCTGCGTGAGAAATGGCCGGAGTTATTGCACGCAGTTACAGTATGGCACATGTAAGGCGTGGGTCAGCCAATGAATTACAATTTTAACAACCAGCTACCCATACTTTGAACAAGTGAATTATAATATAATGTATCATCTATACAAGTCTATGAGCCTTAAGTTCTGTGTTATATGAACTCAATTTATAAATGTATACGTTTTAACAGAGGCCATCGAGTCTGAATTTGTGACAGGAATATATACGTCAGAACACTTCTAGGGGCTATGTGATGTATTCAGTTATTACAAACACCGCTATAAAGAATACTTCACAATTGTGTAACCTAATCTCACAAATCGGGAATATTTTATTCACAGTGAATCTAAAAATCAATAACAGGATTTATAATAGCGGGCATCGTTTCTCTGGAGTCCTTGATGTGGGGAAGCCATGAGACACCACATATACCCCATATAAAAACTGCTTCCAGAATCCGATGAAACATAGACAACCCACCTATAGAGGTGAACAAGTTCCAAGAAATTACACAAAAGTATACGCCTTACATGTATTTGTTAGGCGTAGATTCCATTTTCCATTTGTACGACGTTAAATCCCAATAAAAAAAAACAAACAAACAAACATTTGCCATTTAAATATGTGTAGCTCTGATATATACAGTCTTACCCAAGAGACTAAATCGTCCCACATATGAGATGTAAGAAAAATTAAATATACAACCTGCATCACAAATCACATATATATATTTGTTTGGCTTACATGGCACATGGGAAAAAAAGCGTTGACAATAAGGGTACTCTCATGAAATAGTAAACGAATAAATAGACTTATCTGATGTAACATGTCGCCCTGCATACATTGCTCAAAGGACGGTTGAATGAAATGAGTTATTGTTTTGTTCGAAAAATGGGAATAGTGGTTGCTAAAACAAAATGAACAGTATTTCCTTTATTTTGTGAACGAGAATCTGTTCAAACTAAAAAGTGTTATTCCAAAATATCGAACGAATTCAGTTAATATACACCTTCTGATCAACACAAAATGATTTCATAAGACAATTTGGTTTTTATATATTATTTTGAAAAAGTAGCCTCTGCATGGTATCTTATATCTATTTTATTTATTTATATATTATTTATTATTATTTACGTATTATATTTACCTTCAACCACACAGGCCCAGACGGACCCACTTATCGACAGACAACGAAAAAACATATAAATATATAATTATAAAATAATGAATTGAAAGGGTACGTATAAGAGCGTTTCAAATAATTCAAATAATTTATTTTATATAATTAAAATAACTTTGTGTTAAAATTATGAAGGAAAATTATACTGTACAAAGTATCAAATCTGATTATAGCAAAACATTGCGTAACTGTGACCTGAAGAATGTAGATGAAATATATATATCTATCGATTATCTAATCTTATGATATCATTGTAAAGGTGCTGTAAAGCAGGAAAAAACTATATTTTCTAATATTACTTCTTGAAACAGTTGGTTTAAAAACAAGTGGAATGTCTAAGACATCTTAGAGGTGCATGTAAAGATATTTCACTTGTAAGATGGAAACAATTAATGTTCCCATGTAATATTTTATGGAAAGTTAAAAGGGATAAATATTGACGCCTGTTCTCTATCACATCCACAATAAAACAATTGAACAAGTCTAGATACGTGGTATTACCTGCATATATACTGCAAATTTGAAACTTAAATATTTTAAATATTTTTTTTGTATACTTGTTCTATTTTTTCGATGTGTTTTTTTCGTGATGGTCATCACACACTACAACAATATTCCAGATCTGTTCTCACAATAAAAAGTATGGGCGTTTTATAGATTGCTGCGACTAACAATTCTTTTCAAAAAACCTTGTCAAAATGCCTAATAATTGTAAAGCCTTTAAAACGGAGTTTTGATATGTAATGCTCAAAATGATAAGGTATCGGTTAATCACACATCTAAATACGTTACAACACTTTCCATGGAAACAATATTTCAATCAAGATGATAATCTGTTAAAATCTAATCTTATTAACAAAATAAATCTGTCAGTATTAAACATGAACCGCCTATAGTTACACCATTGTTGGAATCGTAGTAAGTCGTTAAGTAAAATATGAAAGTCATAGGTAGTTTTACATCATCAGCAAGACTGAGCTGCAAAGTAAAGTTGGAAGGTCGTTTAGGCCCTACATACAGAATAAAGAAAGATATCCTGGCCAATACGGTTTTGCCATGAAGAAAACGTTCATTAACACAGATTTCGGGTAACAAAGAGATCATGACCTAATTCCAACAGGTGTGGTAAGCTGGTGACCATATCATTATAAACATGATTACATAGCATAATAATTTAACATAGCGTACTATATACTAAGCGTTTTGTTTGTGTGCATCTTATATATGATTCAGTGAGGTATATTGTTGTAAAAAGATATTTACTAGACATTTACCAATCTATTTCGTACCGTCTTAGTGCTATTGTTCTCACTTGAAGTACACTTGTTCATACACAAAACTGAACGTATGATATAAGATTGGAAATTGATAATAATTACAATCTGCGGAATGCAAAACACACATTTATTTGCCATGTGCGGAGGAGATTTGGAAACTTTGGAAACTTCGTCATTGTGAGATTTCATAAAATGCTATATATCTCAAAATCTGAATTTTTTACTGGTTTTGTCTAAAGCGAGAAACGGTCTACTGGTAGCCTTTCCGTCTTCATGAGTCTACCTTCATTCACCTAACAAATATATATACTATAGACGTACAATTTGCGTTGTGCAAGCTACGCTCTCGACATAACGATTAAAGTAGCCTTTTACAGCTAAATTGGGCACACAAATTCGCAACAATAGACTTTCTGGCACGAGAGGACTGTTATGTAAGATAGTAAGGGTAATCCGATAAAAGACTTACACTTATTGAACCTCCACAAGATGCCATCGGAAGGTCTAGTCCTGAGCCGAAAGAATAGACAGACAATGGTATAATCTTACTATCGAACTAGGTTTACCAGATTACCTGTCATTACCTATCTCCTAGCCAATGACACCTTGTTGTTAGAGCTAAATGTCTTTGTTATCGGGTCCAACTGGAGGAGACACTTCATTACGTCAGGTGTTTTCAGGTAAGAATGTGATTAAAGGTTTCGTCGTCAGCAGGCGTGGCCAGTAAGTGATTGAGTGAAACTAATCGTCGTAGTGGAGCTAAATCATAGGTTAGTTGTGTGCAGTTATTTAGGGTGTCAGTTACGTACACTTACATAGCTGATGTCGTAACCGTTTCTGAGGTAACAAGTGCGCCTTTGCGGCTGACATTGGGACAAAATACCTCATAGATAACGATGTCTGTGATGTCATAGAGCTGATGCTGATTAGACACTGAGGCCACAATCTCAATAAGCTTTCTTTTTGGTAAACTGTTTTGAAATCCGTTCACACGGTACGTGTTGCATACCAATTCAAAATTTATGTTTGGAGTATGTTAGATTTGAACAAAACTTGTCGAGCTGATGAATATTTGTGATCGCTGAGATTATAGAGTTCATATAACAATGATTAATGATATAATTGGAAAGTACAGTAAAATAAACTGTCTGTAATTGAATCTTTGATGACGACAAGCTTATCAAAAAGAGCATCGTTAAGAACAAAGGCGATGACTTAATGATAATTGATGTGTTGTAAGACGTCAATATGTCTGGTCATGTCGTCTGGTCGTGCAGGGGGAACACAGGTGTGCTATGAAAGCTGGCACCTATCCCGTGCTTACATCACCATCCACCAGCTTCTCATCCTAACCACCCATGTTGACAGGTAGATTCATGCTAATCCGAAGAGTTTCATAAACAGGTCGCTCTTTCTCGTGAGAATATTTGACAAGTTATATAGGCCTACCATTATTGCATCCAATGCTGAACTTGTTAGGTACAACATCTAAAGATTTTTAAAAAGTTTTTGTTAAATTAAACCTGAAATTGTAACATTATAGTCAATATTAAAATAAAAACAATATCATGTTGAAAACAAAGCATACATCTCTAGAGAAAACCCCACGAACAGGATATTTGTAAAACTTGTAATGTGCAAAATATATATTTTTTTTCATTTTTGTTACTCATAGTGACATATCATCAAAATATCACCTGTCTCAAATTGACGATTTGAATTAAAATAGCATAACAGGAATTTTCAAAATGAGGTGTTTTGAATTGTTAATGTTGTCAATGTGGTAAAGGTGATCAACCGAATGAGAAGAACTTAAGCTTGTATAGTTTAGACAATCTCAGTGTAGACCACTTGATGCTCGTCAAGGAGTTTAGGAAATAACTTACCGTTTGATTATAAACACATCCCAGTCAGCTGGATTTCTCCACGGATTATACCAATTTTCAATGGACTTATTTTAGATCTTATGTCCCCTTTTAACATTCTTTATATTTCGACAGGAACCAGACGTGGAAGTCTCGCCTCTCAAGAGCCAGCGTTACGTCCACTACAAGCGGCAAGTCAAAGAAGACATATCAAAGAGATACAGTGTGCCATATCCTGGCGTCATTGTAGCGTACAAACAATAGTAATCAGAAATCGGTATCATTTCCGGTGAACAAATATCCGAGTACTAGGTAAGTAGCAACTGTCAGTCTGTGTATAATAAAAATTGCTAAAAAAAATTAGAGATACCAGATATATCGCGCACTCCTTTGTGTTTATCTCATTTTTCGACGATATATTTCAGGATATTTCTGTGAGAAGCCTTTATTGTAGGCCTACGAATTCAATGCAAACTAACGCGAGTCCATTTTAATTCATTGAGACTGCAATAATAATGCTGTTAGCATTGTTATCGTCATGACAACACGCAATCAACCGATTTGACATATGGTTCTTATATCAATGTGATGTATCAATCAGTTACAAGCATATAATTGTTCCACATTTCTTTATTTCCTTAATCCTGGTTCTCAACATTTATGTAAATTTCATTACTTCACAAAACGCGTCACAGTTTAATTTTATTTTTGCCTCATGCACAAATGTCATTAAAATAAATAATAACACATCATATGAAAGAAACAAAACATATCACACTAAATGTGTACCTTAACAGTTAGTCAGCTAATGTAGGCCCTATGCTGGGCGTTTCAGCAAAAGTTAAAGTGAGGAAGTTTTTGTTAATTCCGTCATCAACCACCAAAGAACAAAATAAATATGTGAAACAGCAATTCAAGGAATTAAATTGGCGGTTAAGGTCTTCGGAAGTTAATTTTGTCGCAAAAGATTTTTGATGACGTGGCAGATTGTAGCGCAAAAGTTGATTATTGTCATGTGTAGGTTGCAGGCGAAAGGCGAAACAGCAACGTCAAGCTGCTCGGGTTGAAAAAAACATCGCAAAAACAGCAAATGTATTACGTAGACTTTTCACAATTGGAAGAAAAAAGAAGAAAAGAAACCGGACGATAGAGGTGAACTGACTTGCCTGTTGTAACATTAAGCTGTCTGTATCTCCGGCGCTACCTGTCATGTGCAGCTCTGGCCCCGGACAGCCACGTTGACTTCCTTGTTTCGTTTAGCTGTGACAGAGGAATGGAAATGAAGGTGGACTGAAGTAAGTTAGAACGAACTTGCGTTTGTTTGGTTTGCCGTTATCCGAATAAACCCGGTCTAGAGTCGCATAGGTAAATCATCTTACCTGACTCAAGAAGATTTCAATGACGGAATTAATTTAGACCAAGTCGGTTTCGTTTGCCATTACTGGGAATATAAATGAGGGAAAACGCGGCTCTATTTCTTGTTATAGAGTTTAAGTGCAGCTTGTCGTAATACTGCGTCAGCACAACTGTGAGTCTGGTAAATGACGACAAAAAAATTATTTCCGTTTCGTGTCGTAGTTTTGGTTGCTTTGTCGTTCGTGTCGTATTTTTGTTTTTTGATTTGACTTAGCACGTCTGAAAGAGCGAAACTTGGAAGAAAGGCAGAGAGATCTGCACTTAACTTGACTGTTGTGACGCTAGCTGATCTTATAATGTAACGAGTGGCTCTCACGTGTGGTAAACCTTGGTATTCAACACTGTAACTCCTCTTAAAAAACACAACCAATCTATCATCTTAAACAATGCGCCTTGTCAGTGCCAACTAATCTCCCCTATTTTCTACTCTCCTTGCTCTTTTTTCCTAGCGCCTAATTTGCTTAATTAATCTGTAATCTTCCCTTCCCCACGCTCTGCAGCAACATACATAACATGAACTGTAATTTAAAAAAAAAAATAATCATTCGGATTAGGCGACCCAAATGCCGTCATGCATTCAGAGAACTTAACACTGTTAACAACCCAGGAGTATTTTCTTTAAGCCCTTTAATTATCTACTATATTACATGTGCATATTCGATATGTGTCCTTTGTCTCAGTTTGATTTACACACGTTGAATTTTGATCCGAATATTTCTGTCCAATCGAGTCAAAATAAATCCATAGTTTAATTTTCGTATTAGTGTCCATGATTATCTTCTCTTGTTTTGCTTTACGATCAAATAGTTGTATTTTTATTTAAATTTGCAACAGAATGAAAAGAATAAATTTTTGTCATAATTTGATCGCTTCAAAATGAAGTTATTATATTTCTTCCAAATGTATTTAATTTTAAAATTCTTTTCCTTTCTTTTTTGGAAAGCCATAACTGTAGAGATATATACAGGTATAAATCAGCGCAGACAGATTGCCCACTGGTTATGTATGGTTGAAGTATTGTCTTTACTTAGCATTGGAGGAACATTAGTTGTCTAACCGAGTAAAACTCTTCATATTTATTGGTTGTGGTCGTGCACGAAGTAAATCGCCACCATGTAGGTGAAAACCAATCCAGCACGACGTTAAACAACTATCAATCAACCTTTCGTCTTTCCTAAAGGCGCTATTGCGACATATATTAATTAACTTTATTTCTTCAAATGAAAATAAATTCAATTTGTTAAGTCAATATTGTTTTAGTGTATGGGACCTGCTAGCCTATTGTCTTGTCCGGTGATATAGTCTTTAGGCAATACTCATGTTTTGTTGAAGGATGGAGCCTCCAGTGGTCATCCATCGTCCGGTTGACAGGGTTGGTCATTTTTTTCCATTACCGATACTGTGTACTGTCCACTCCCCTTGATTAGCTACATTTATTTGAGCCGTTCTATCCGATGGGTTTCCATTAGTTGACCCCTCTGTTTGAATCGACTGACAATCCCGAAAAGCGTCAAAGGAATTCCGCTCTATCAAAAGAACCAGGAAGGGTAATTCCACCAGTAATGTGTTTCGATTGGACGTACAACCAGATAACTTTAGGTTTTCTCTGAACAAACGAAAAATGTTTGTATATGAAATGCGCCACACATTGTACTTGACACTTCGTATCTCGCATCTCGTATACACGCCTATATCAAATAATACCTTTGTTCTTATCTATATAGCCTACAGTTGTTAAAACATTACAACTATAATATGCAAACTAAGTTATATTCGCATACTTCGGTTGTTTTTTGTCTGTCATTATATCGCTTTGGAGTCTATGACATTGTTCAGCTATTTTGGTAAAATAAATTGGATTTATTCGCATATATCTAACATAAACTCGATTTTTGTGACATAATAACAGCTGGTACTATGTGTGTATCTATATGTTCTCAGTTTTACAGCTGCTGACACTTGCTACAATTGGATTGTCCACTACAACTTCATTAGAATTGGCTTCAACGAGAATGTATGGTTACATAAATACGCAGCCTTCATTTGTATTTTGAATAAATGAAGTGAGAAAACTTTGCTTGCCTCCACCGGGATTCGAACCCGGGTATTGTGTGGGTATCATTACCCATCGATGGTCAAATCATTTAACTTCTTGCAAGTCCCGCTGGTTGTTTTTGAATAGGATTCTACAAAAATACACCCTCTTGACAGGAATGCGATAAACTTAAACAGCAACAACGATTATATAAAACATATATTTTCAGGTCGTTAAAGGGGCGTGTCATATTGTAAATCAAATATATAAAACAATGCTATTTATTCTGGTTATGAAAGAGGCGTGTCATAAGGTAGATGAAATATTCCAAACAATGATGTTCACGTTGTTCAAAGGGTGTGTCATACTGTAGATAAAATATATCAAACACAGATTTTCAGGACGCTAATGGGGCGTGTCATAATGTAAATCAATGTTGTTGTTGTTGTCTAGTTATATTGGTGTTTTCTGTTCCCCTAGGAACTGGACTGAGTTTATAGCATTATAAGCACATTTTAGTATCCTCAATGATAATTAGGTATAATAAAAATTATAATATTCAGAACTTTTATTCTACTATTGACTGGACATTATTAGCTACGCTACTTGAGTCTTCCTAACCTTTAGAAATAGCAGAACGCTACGATGATTCTGCACTCTATGTCATGACTTAAACCATCTCGTTTTCTTCCTTGAACACTTTTGGGTTAGACCGACCCATAAAACGACCACTCGTCGTCGAATTTTCATGTCAAAATCAATCATTTCTCAGCAGTACCA
>JAQQZZ010044346.1:0-10290 GCA_030265115.1 Mopalia vespertina | reverse complement strand
ATAATGGCGTAATTTAAGGAGGAGTATATCGTGATCTACCGTATCGAACGCTTTTGACAGGTCTAGAAAAGTTGTAACCGTATACAGTTTGCTTTCTTTAGCAGAAACCAAGCTGTTGTACAGTTGACAAGCAGCAAATGTAGTTGAATGGTTGGATCTGAAGCCATATTGGTTAGGAGATATTATGCTATTTAGTTCTAAGTGGTCAGTTATCATATTTGCTGCAATTCTTTCGTAAATTTTGCTTAGAGAAGGGAAGATAGATATAGGTCGGTAGTTTTCAAAAACTTTAGGATCACCGTTTTTGAAGACGGGTAAAACTTTGGCTAATTTCAAAGACGTGGCCAGTGAGAAAAGACAGACTTATAGCATGTGTTAGTGGTTCTGAAATATAATTTGATACAGATTTAATGATGGAGGCTTTCATACCATCCAAATCAGGCGAAGAGGATTTTAGAGATATAATGATAGAATGTACTTCTTGAGGGGAAACTATGTTAAAATTAAAATCAGCTAAAACTGGATGTCCTAAGAAATTGGTAGGGTTAAGGTCAGTGTCCGGTATAGTGGCTTTTAAATTCTCAACAACAGAAACAAAGTAATTGTTAAACATGGACGATATGCTATCTGGATTAGAGATAGTTTCACCATTCGAAACTAGATCGTTTATAACAATGATACAAATTTAAAGTTTCTAACATAATTAATTTTCTAGAAATACGCCTTGGAAAATGTAGAGTCTGCTTAAAACTGAAGTGCCAGAAATAGGCAATTAAAGTTTTGAGACTGAATATATGATCATGGAAAAACTAAATCATAGGCTCTAATTTAACTGTTTGTAATCATAATTTCGAATTATTTTTTTTACAACATATAGTATGAATACCTAACTTTAAATCCACGGGATGAAAAAAATTTGGTTCATTTTGAGTCCAAGAGTTCCAGCAAGACCTTAAACAGGTTTATGATAATATAATAGTAGTTGATGATTTAAACAATAATGTGTCAGGTAGAGCTCAAGACGGCGCTAGTCCCACTACATGTTGATTGGTTTTTTCAACTAAGAAAATCAACTGCTGTTTTAAACTATTTCCAGCTCTGGAATCAGTGATTGCACGGCATAGTAGGAACTGCTTTAAAACCTACACAAAATAAGTCAGGTGCACAAAAAACTTAATGTAGCGGTTATATAGATAAAACCATAGTTGTTGTTGTTGAGGATTTTGGTCTAAAAAGTTCAAATCAAAATAAGGCGTTTTTCTCGATTTTTGAAAATTGGCCTTAATTAGCAATAAAAGTGTCGCTTTATATGCAACATAAAAGTAAATTCCTTAATTGAAAGCAGCTAAAGCCAAAAAAGTTTTAAAAATATATCTTTTTTTAAGCCTACTTGGATAGTAGTAGAAAGAATTAGCGTCGTATTAAATGAAGAATAACCTCAACCAAGGCTATTTGACAGTTTATTCATAGGAAAACTTCCCTGAGACACAAAAGCTGAGTGTTATCCTGTGGTAATATTCACACACTGCCATTGACCAAATAGCTTTGCACTACTTCGTACCGCTCATTGTTACAAAATTAGAGAGGTAAATACTGTCAAGCAGATCAGACGATGCCGACAATTTCACTTCAGATAAAGAATCCGGGCATGAGAAAAACGTCTAAAGAAGCCGTATATCAGTTGAAGATAATGTATTAAGATTAAAGTTTGAGTTTAACGAATAGAAGGTTAGTTTGATTGACTGATTTATTGGGGTTTTACGCCATTCTTAATTATTTAAAGACAGCAAGCACTCGGTCTAACTAATATGGCCCGTTTATCCTCAGAACCCCCGGCATTGCTACTTAAGTAGCTATATTCTTATGGTTATTACTTTAAGGTATGTACGTATTGGAGATTTAAACCTATGATTGTGAGGTGAAAATATTCCATCCATATAAATACCAATTTCGTCGGCAAGCTGCGGAAGAAATCCTTTTCAGAGCATGGTCGATTTTACAGAAAAAAAATTTGGGGTAAGAAAATAAGTAACGACGTGGGTAACATAATAAACCCATATTATGATATTTATTTTGTGTGGCTGCCGCTATCATTGTAAAGCCGGAACATTCATTTGACAGTCTTGAGTTAATTTTAAAGGTATATTTTGATTGTAAGAAAAAGGAAAAGAAAAAGTTTGTTCTCAGTGTCTATACTGTTCAGTTCAAATACACACCCCAACTGTCCTACAACTGATCTGTTGGACGTTGGCTAATTGACTTGTGGCAGTTAATTGCATCAGCATTATCAGCAAATAAGCTACAGTATAAGCATAGACGGTGAGATAACAAGTGCAAAATGGATACATTGAAAATTTGTGTGTAATTTTAAAGTCGAAAATATGCAATTTACTCACAAAAGATAGCGCCTACAATTTCATTCACTGTCACTATCACTTCTTACAGTAGATTGTCAGCGTTCAGGTCTCTTTATGAGGTCGCCAGGCTCCCAGTCTCGAACTGGGTCTAGTTTTAAGGATGACGTACGGCGGTGCCCACAACCCTAATACAAGTCTGATTGCGCTCCTCATTACATAGATGGTAAGCAATGCTTCCCAGTCTTCCTCGTTCCCTTTTCATCACTGGTTGAAGGTCCCTTCTCACAGTAATCTTCTTGCCTCTTAAAGACGAGGTTGATCTTAGTATCCATTCTTCATCTTTGAAGTGGAGGAAGAGAGCAATAATGCAGGGTGGAGAGTTAGCGTTGTATTCTGTTAAACTGATTGGTTTCCGAAGACGGTGTACCTTACCAAATTGCAGATGATTCGCAAGTTCAGTCTCTAAACCCATCTCAGAAATTGGAAAATGCTTCAGCACAATTTCAGAATTTTCATCCTCACTATTCTTAAATATGCCATAAAACAATAGGATACATTTCCTGTCATGAATTTCCAATGTTAAAAGTTTCTTTTCCAGGTCATCAATATGGGTTTTCAATTTCTTTTGAATCTGAAGGATTTTGGTATTTAATTGTTCGATTCATTTGTGTCAAAATTGAGGGTCTTTTCATGGGATGAAAGTTTTAACTCAAGGGACGTAACTCTTACTTTAATATCTTTATCAGACAGGCCCCGGTTCATCATACTTGTACTTTGTTGAATAGCAGTCATTGACACTTAGTAGAGTCGATTTGGGATTCATTTGAGCTATGTCTACTACCGGAATCTTGTAGCTGGACTGCATTTCGCGTGTTTGTGCATCGTCATAATTCCTCTTCAGAAAATACTTGTCTTTCCATTTCCATTCCAGTTGAGGGTGTTGCACTTCTAGTACACACTTTACTGCCCTGTTGTTTAACTTTGGGAGTCATGATATGTAAATGAAGAGTGCATTAGAGTCTTAGCATCGGTGAACTTACAGGTCAGTCAACCACCGTGTCCGCCATGTTTTTTAATTGAGTTATCTCCCTGCTTTTGCCATTGCATCATGGCGGAATTGTGGGTGAGCTTTTAATTTCACAGATAATGTGCAGAGATATTTACTTCAATAAGTCTGAGAACTAGTCTCACGAGTTGCATCTGGGTATTTAAACTTATCTGAAAAGAGCTAAACGTGCTAATAAACGTGGCAGATCAACGAAAAGGTAAAACACCTCCGAGATAAGATTTGTCAGGCTGTGGTGCAGATGATTCAATGGCTAGCCCTTTGTTAGGTATGCGCACCTGTCGCTTGTGCTCATCTTATTGTGCATAGGCAACACCTGGTGGATTTTTGCGATACATCCGGTGTTGTGACCTCAGACCTCGGGAGACTCTGCAACCAAAGTTCAAGAAGTTAGAGTAACTCCTGGAAACATATTAGCAGTTTAAATAGCAATTGTCTTCGCGATTCTTCAATCTATGAACAACAACAACGCCAGTTGATTTATTTAATCAGTCCTTATTTTATCAAGTATGAGTAGCAGTGGTAAGCAAATTTAACAGAATTATGCCTAATAGTGCTTTATACCATACATTTGACACTGCATTTTAGAAAAAAACAGGGTTTTTTAAACGGAATTACCGTCATAATATATTGATACGGTGTCCAAGTCATGACCTTTACCTCTGTAAAACATGATCGTTATGGGTATATCACTTCCGTTTTGCCTCAAGTGCGCAGCAAATTTAGGTTATTTAGTATATCCTCTGAACAATATGGGGCGTTAAAAGAGATGAGATATCAAGGAAACCTTGCGGTGGAATAGATATTGAGTTCTAAATAATCCATGGCGGTTTAGAAAATATCAAATATTTTGAAAAGTTGCGTCCTGACATTGCTACAACAAACGTTGGCTATGCTCATGTGAATCCCGTTATAGCAGCGTGTTTGAAGCTGGAAAACATAACGGCGAAAGAACTGCCATGTGCCAGTACAGTCAAAAATATTGCTAAACTGAGGATTGATTTGGCACAAAAACACGCTAGAAACTGTACCTACCGCTCAGCAGTGACGGTACAAGCAAGTTGGGAACAACCTACCAAACGTTCTTGATAACCTACCAAGAGAAAAAACCCAAGCTCCTGGGAATCCGCAAGATGTCCGGCAAATCGGTTCGGTCAACCATGGACGCCTTTTAGAAAATTATCGAGGACTTAGATGCTTTGCAAGAAGAATCCAGCCCCGGGAAACAGCTTCTTGCAAAAATCAAGACGACGATGAGTGACAGGGCAGCTACAGGTAATGTATTTAAAATTTTACTTTGCCGGTATAATTAGCATTGTTAATAAAGTCTACAAATACAAAACATATGGGGAAAACACTCTTTTGTAAATCAATTTAAGTATCACCCTATTGGTTTAGAATTTTTGCGACAAATCAGTTCCAACTGGGGCCATTTGACGGAAGGTGAGAGGGAGAAACACGGCGCCATGTTAATTTATTACTGCGGACTACATCTGTTAATAAAAGCTACAGACAAGGCAATTGCCTCATTATCTGCATTGGAGAAAAACTATATCAGTTTAGGTGAAATTCCTGTGACATCCTGTTAATTTCTTGCGTGCTGCTTGTAAAGGTTTGTTTTGGAAGGGTTTGTCTGTATTTGAAAGGAAAGGGAGAAGTCAATCCTCTCTCTCCATTCAAAGGCAACCGTTTTAACATCCTTTTCCGGAATGCTGGTTTATTTAAGTCCTCAAAGAAAAAATTAATAAATTTTGTGGAAGAGTGTTGTGAGGCCCCGAACTCTTTGATATCCAGTGTTTTGGGAACCCTAAAAACAAGTTGATAATGGCATGCTGAAGAGCACTAGATGTGTTCCTAACCAGCCTGTTATGGGTTCGTATTGAAAAGCAACATAACATCCTAGATATGAACACCATATATTCAGAGTTAGTTTATAACATGAAAAATGTAAACATCAACGAATTTATGCATGGAAAAGTTCGTCTTGTACCAGGAGATGACACTTATACATATCCTGTAATGACACGCTTAATTGAAGAAAATGAAGACGACTGTTTGACAGCGTCAACCTTACAGGTTTTATTTTTTGACCTGGAAGAACTATTCCAAAAATTTGCTTCGAGACCAATTACCAGGTGGAATTTATTTCCAACAAGAGGTGACGAATTCCCAGAATGTCAATCTGTAAATCCTCATAATAAATTGCCTGAATCCGTATTTGGAATGCTTTATTATCACACCAGAGCAAAACCCTGAGCCACAGTATTCACTGTTCAACTTTAACAAAGTCGGTCATTGACTCGAAAGCATGTCACCAGGACAGCAAGGCGCTGCTTTAAATAGGCCAACTCTTTAAAGAACGTGACAGTCAAACTATACAGAAAGAGATTGGAAGAAATAAAGCGGCATAAGCAGGCCATCCTCAAACAGAGACAGGTCGGCAAAATGAAAAGAAACTGAAAGAAACAACAGCTCTTAGAAATTCTATCATCTACCATGGTCTGTGGCAAGACGAGCAGGACATGGGCAGACGGTTATTAACTTACTCAACACCATCGCAACAATTGAATTTCAGAAATAAAGTTTTATACCGAAAAGCAACTCCTAAATTATTTGCATTTAGCCAGTGTAGGGAAAAGTTTTGCATTAGCCAAGTTAGCATTCAACTCGAAGCAATTAATTGAACTTACAAGATGTGGTGATCCACAAGAACGATCCCCATGGGTTGCCAAGAGTATCCTTCACACATTTGAATTGGCTGGAGAAGGCGTGAAGTTTGATGGGAGAGTTGTTTCCCAGGTTCCGGTATTCCTTAAGTGGTTTAATGTCGTTTACAACACTGAACCAGATATAGTGTATGTTCTAAGTGTTCTCCTCTTATTAGAATGACTGTTGAAAACATGGGGAAACTTAGAGAACCGCTGGCCCACATGATTATTGCTGCCAACCAGAAGGACGAGCAGGATATGACTATTTACTCAGACCAGACCATGCAATATGGTCGTCAATTTGAAGCATATATCCTGACTACAAGCAGCAGAGAGACAAAACTATTGGGACTTAGAGAAATGGCAAATAAATCTGCTACAACAAACCTACACACACTCCAAGGTATAACTGAAGATGTGGACAAGGTTTTCACAGAGGATGCCAGTATGGTTGGGAAAAATACCGTATCCAATATCCGTAACACCTTGTCCGACGAGCTGCGTCGGAAACATGTTTTTCGAAATTACTGGCCAAATATAAGACCACTGTGTTGGGAGGAAATCGTTCCAAATTGGACCTCTCTGTCAGACAACATTATTAGTGGTCCACAATTATTTCTGCGGACTACACTTACTGGTAAATGCGGCGGAAAAGTGTACAGGAACTATTCTTGTTGTACGAAAAGACATCTGCTTTGGCAGTTAACCAAAAGGTCCCGGAAAAGAGCACCGTGATAAAGTTTATCCGGGATTGTTGTAAGGCCTTCGCAAGAGAAGGTGATGATAAATCCGCATGCCACTCTAAGCTCTCGGCGTTTTTATCCGGCCGTGGCATAAAACACAAACTTACACCTTTTCCACCATACAGCACAAGTTTATTTTTTATTTCAGCATATCTCAGACTTCCTGCAGAACTGCTGGGGCACCTCCAACATATTGCTACAGTCTGTAAACAAAGGCCTTTAGTCTGATATCTGCATTGCTGGCTGTAGAACTCTTGGACTGTTGATTTTTTTTTTACCAAGCCATTATAGAACATGGAGGATGACACAAACCTATTGAGTGCGAACAAACGGTATGTCGGCTTAATACAGGCACTGAAGGAGACTCCAGCACCCTTCATCATTAATGACACTACTGTTTTAGTTCCAGACAGCAAAGCGCCAGAAGAAAGTGAGGTCGTTTATTGCTTGACAAAATCAGCTCCAAATGATACTTTGACGGCAGCATTGGTTTAGGTTATGCCTGCGGACATTGCAACTCAATTTGAACACAACCTTCAATAAAACGAAGAAACTTATCACCAATCACAAACTGTTTTAAAACATAACAACATACCGGAGTCTAACTTCGGCAGATTAGATTTTTGGTCAACATCACAAGCCGCCATCATCTCCAATTTCAACAAAGTTGGGGAATGGTTGGATGGTTTACCAGACGATGAGCGCGTCCACTCTAAGCAAGTCCTCGTTTCAGTCTTTTGAAAAGAGGCAACGGGAATTAAACGAGGAAAGGCTGAAGGAGCTGGATAGAAAAATGGAGGACACGCGCTTAAGAAAGTTAAAAAAGGAACGCACAAAAATGTCTCAGACACAAGACAAAATTTATCATGGGCTCTGGCAATCTGCTGCTGAGTACGTTGCTGTTGCCGTACGATGTGTGTTCGACTGTCAGTTCATCCTAACAGTCTCAACCGATGTTCGTGTTCGCTGACATCCAAGACGATAAGGAAACCTCTGTCGGATGAGCAAGTCGTACATTTCTGTTTTGTGACATTAGCAACATGTATTTTTCTATGCGATTCTATACAGTACCCACGACATCAGACCTACTGGAGCAGGCACCATGAGGACCGTTTTAATTCTCCACAAGGACGTTTTCGGTCGCTCTCTGTATGTCCCGCCATATAGCTTCGTCAGTGATCTCATTTGTTATCAAAGACAACAAATACAGGCCTCGTACCGCAAGAGTTTATGCTAGTTAAGGTTGTAAATTTACTAAAACTTAAGAAAATTCTAGGAAGGCTGAGGAAGAGCTGATGCAGAGGATGCATATCGAAACCCAGCCCGAGGAGGATGACGTGGCCCAACCACCCATAGAACTGGTAAGGGCCACGTTCATTGTGGAGCAACCCTCCACGCCAACCATCGAGGCAAGCGAGGTGTCTGCCTTGGCTGCCGTTCTACACTATCTAGAACACGAGGAAGTAGCCACTCGATGGCTGGCAGAGTTTGCCTGAACACACAACCGTGCTTGTGTGCTCTCCCAACGGCCCTTTTTATGGCCCCCATCAGTTCCAACGGCCCTTCTCAGGGCCAACCAATTCTTATGAAAATGGTCTTTGTTTTATACACGGTTCATATTTGTTTTAAATTTTTTATATACAGCAACAACAACAACACACACAAAACACACCTACGGTCACTGTAGGTCGCAGTCAACATGGCGGCCCCATACTGGTGACATACAAACCCTACGTTCTATGGCATGATGGACTCGGTCACACAGCCTACGTTATATGTACTAAAACGAGCCCCACGTATTTATGTAAAGAGCACGAAAATCCGTGCTCTTTACTTCATAACGAGGGGATAGCCGATCCCCACGTTATCATGTAATCCGCATTTTCTACTATAGATTAACGCACACACCCTACGTTATATGTACTAAAACGATCCCCACGTATTTATGTACGCCGCAACCAAAATCTGGGCGGCATACATAATAACGAGGGGATCGTGATCCCCACGTTATTATGTACGCCGCAACCAAAATCCGTGCGGCATACATAATAACGAGGGGATCGCCTATTACATGATAACGTTGAACCCTTCCTTATTATGTACTAATAAATACGCGCTGAGATGCTCTCACTATACTACTTGTACATATCCAATGTACTGTAAGTCTTCCAGTCGATTTAAGTGACAATAAAGCTGTTGAATTACCTGTAGTAATTTTCAATAATATTGAGAAAATATGGACCCTGCAATTTTCTTTGTAAGTGCTTGAAAACAGCACTGTAGTGAGCCGTGAGTGTGTCTGGAAATATAAAGCCACACCTTACTATACATCGGCCCATTACTGAATAAGAACAAGCTTTCATTATGATGTATACTTAGGAGCCACTACCCACTCCCCACTTAATAAAGACGATTCTTCCTTATTATGTAGTGGGGAATGGGCTATGAGCACCACCGCTCCGCACTACACTACTAGTTACAAAAGCTCCCCCGCTCCCCACTACATGGCAAAGAAAAACCTTCCTTATTATGTTATAGTAAATATGCGCGCGCTGACTTGCCCTCTGTATACTTCTCCTGAGAAAGATCTGGGGACGATTTCACGAAGCAATTTTACACATAAGTGAACATTGTGAAACATATGTATATATAATTTAATTTTGAATTCAGACATTGGGTATTTTAGGATTTATATCTCTATAACATGCACTAAGTAAATAATTAAAAGGAAATAAATACGGTATTCGCTAAGTACAATGTGGAATTCGTGACTATAGATTCTCACTTAAGTCAGAATTAGCTTCGTGTAATCGGGCACTCTCCTGTAGTAGTGTAAAATGGTGGCAATGGATTGTCCGTTCCAATGCACTCTTCAGATAGATTCTAGTTTGACATAAACGGTTAACATCTTAGCAGTTTACAACGATTTTTTCTTGTGAAGGCTGATGGCATGACCAGTACCATTTCCCAAATTAATGTCAACAAGAGAAGAGAAGTTCGCATTCCTACATGTATCAATAGGAGGTCAACCTAACACGAATATTAGGCATATTCATTTACCAACAACTACTGAATGTGACACTAACCTCCTGGCGTCCCTTAGTAAAGAGCTACATCATCTCTAGATAAATAACATTATCACAGATAATATTAACGCCTGTATGTGTTGTGTACACAAAGCTTGAGAACAATTTCACGGATGTATTTCAAACTTGGAAAATAGTTTCCTCTAGTTTAGAAACCGATGTGATTGCATCTCATTTAATTCTGCAAACCAAAATGGCCATCACTCAAATTCAGATATTGACTTCACACTTCGCTTTTTCTAGATGTTGTTGTATTTCACTAGGCCTGACAATAAATATGGCCAACATTGCATCAAAATGGTGATAAACACTTTAACTTTTACTCGTTGG
>JAQQZZ010044335.1:0-10291 GCA_030265115.1 Mopalia vespertina | reverse complement strand
AGGGGATTTTTGGTTTCACCAACATATTGTTTCAGACACTTCTTACAAGTTATAAGGTATACCACATTTTCTGAATCTATATATTTAACAAAACGTTAAATTCTACTGAAAATTTAAGCTAAAGCTGCAGTTAAACTGTAATTTCGGTACTTGAAATGTAAAACATTTAAACTCTAAGAAGAGATCTACGATAGAAATAGAAATCAATTTTAAACATATAGTTAACGCAAAAGGGCAGTTTGTTTGAAGAGTAGTAATACTGTCTGTACTTAGCACTTGCGGAAAATTAACTTTCCAATATTATGGAAACGCTTGGTTGTGCTAGTGTCAATTATTGTTAGAATACACCGCCGTCATATAAGTGAAATACCCGTAAGCACGGCGTAAACACAAGTCAATTAAATCAATCCGCATAAACAACCATTTTCTATTGTGGCGGGGAATAAAAAGATATATGAGAGAAAGCACACCATGAAGGGAAGCTGATTATGTAATGTGTTTTGATAAGGGTTTACCCTGTTAGATTATTTCACTTATAATTATGTGGGCGAGCTAGTCTTATGTGTGAAAGTGAGGCTGAAGGACGGAAACGCAGTAGCTATATATATTCCCATTTCAAGTCAATGATGCACCCATGACGAATATACATCCTA
Organism: Mopalia vespertina; assembly: GCA_030265115.1. Classification (NCBI taxonomy): domain Eukaryota; kingdom Metazoa; phylum Mollusca; class Polyplacophora; order Chitonida; family Mopaliidae; genus Mopalia; species Mopalia vespertina. The sequence continues at coordinate 9,638 of JAQQZZ010044335.1, read as the reverse complement.
GGGTGAACACTTACAGTTAACGACATCAAATCTATGATCGACGAGGTTAACGTTTCTCAAGATCCCCGAGGTATCTGTCATCGACGAAAAGGTGAAGTTTATCGCTGGTTCACCAACTCTGGGCTGTGAATAGATGTGCAGCAATTAAAACATTAAATTAGTTTAAATATAGATATATATATGTAGTCCGTATATATCCGTATACCAGTTCTCGGAACTCCCGATTCAAAGACACGGGAAGAAGAATTCCTTCCATTGATTTCAGCTTTAGTTGCGGAAGGACGGGAGTAAGCTTCGTGTTGCCCTGGGGCCTGTCTAACGAAACATGCGCAGCCTACGTTGGACGTAATTACCATGACGTCCAGTGCTGAAATCATTGTGTCGTCTTGGTAATTACGTACAACGTTAGCTACGAATGCTAACGTTGTATTGCTTATTGCGTTATGTGATTGTCCTATCTTGCTATTGTTGCTAGTGACGTAGAGGCTGGTTTCTGTCACCCATCGGGATGACGCGGTCATATGAATGAAACTAACTGAATTAGGCGTAAACGTTCAATCAAACAAACAACTAGCCTTAGTAAATTGCTAAACCAATGTGAGTATTTCTTATAATGATTTTATATATTAATTGTTGACATCCTTTATGGAGAAACGTCCCTTGCAGAAAAGTCTTATAGGATTTTAACAATGGGGTCTGTACAACCCAATTTCCAATCGTTTTGCTTCCTTTGATTTGGTTAGTATAGCTTGGGGTTTTATTGTATTTTTTTTATTTTTTGATAGAATTAATAACTAGACTGCCTCAGTTTGTACTTCCTGTTTTATTTTAATCGCTTGCAACCCATTACGTTTCAAATCTTTGAATGGAAATGAGTACATTGGTACTTATGCTATTTTTTCTATTAACATTAACATACATAATTACCAGTTGTTTTTTCTTACATATAGCATCATTTAATCTAAGATCGTTTATGACGGGAATTCTCTTCATTCTTTGACAGTGACATAGCCTTCTGGCTACCCGTCGCTCTAACTGCAGCTCAAATCAGCGGAATAAATGAAGTAGGGCATTACATCACCAGCAAACGTAAAGAAATACTTCGACTAACTTACAGAGATCGGTCCACTCGGTGGAATCAGACATCTATACATTGCCTTTCTTTCCGACTCTTGTGTGTCTTTTGGCGTTGTTAAGAGACTTTGTAGCGTGACGGCAGGCGTTGCGGTGGTTACGACTATCTCTGGGGCAATATTTAATTCTGTTGTCATTACTGTTGCTTGTGTACTGGGTCTTGGTTCAGATGTTGTTTGTTCTGGGATAGGTGCCGGAGTGGTTTGAATTGCATCAGCTGTATAAAAAAAAATCGTTGCCATTAAATTGTACCAAAAGTCTATCAAACAGAAGTATGAAACCAGCCATTACCCAGTCTCCACGGCATTGTGACTTTCAGTGGACTTACATAGTGCCGTATGACTCATTGCGCAAAAAATTCGAGATTTCGTTCGTTTCGCGCCTTATTGGTAAAACATAACGTTTGCCAAGCAGTAGAAAAAGGATTACCACGATTTACCCATGTTTCCACTTCCAATTCATATTCTTCGACTATTGAGACTGGGTAATGGCTGGTTCATACTTCTGCTTGATAGACTTCTGACTATACTCGATTCAAATGTTTGCTTCTTATGATTTAAAACAAGTCAACTCGCGATTCTTTACTAAAATTTAGGTATTAAAATTTGTTATGTCGTGTGATATGTAACGACAAAGGACAGAAGCCTTCCATCTGATTCAAAGGTATGATAGTCATCAAGCCGAAGAGAATGCAACTGAAGGTAAATTTGCTCCTTTAAGGTCTTTCTGGACCTCTTGATCGATTTTCAGAACACCAATTGTAATTAGTATCTTATGCAGAGAAATGTAAATCTGCCCCATATATATGTATATATTTTTGGAAAACTTGAATACTCAGGATTATATAAAAGTGAATGTGGTGAAAATCCAATTATTATTTCTAAAAATATTGCAAAATGAGTAAATGTCATTTGACTTCATGGTTTATTCCTCGAAGTGCAATAACGATAAGACTCAATAAATTAGTAGAATGAAATTTTGATTAGAACGATCCCAGTGGATTTTTTTGTCTTATAAAAATGTAAAATACAACATTCAGAAAACATTTTAAAAAATCAAAGACGAACTTCTAAAAAATGAGGCCCGGTTTACTAGATCGCATTGTGCTCTTTACAATGGTACAAATTTGAACTTTAAATCTAAGCGATAAAAAAATTTAGTTTATTTGGAGCGCAAGGGGTCCAGTAAGACCTTAAGGTCTTGCTGGACCTCTTGGTCGATTTTCAGAACACCTGTTGTATTTAGTCTATTATACAGAAGAGTATAAATGTGAACCATATATATGTATATATTTTTGGGAAGCTTGAATACTCAAGATTACATATTTGTGACTGTGGTAACAATCCATTTATTATTTCCAAAAATATTGCAAAATGAGTAAATATCAAGGTTTATTTCTCGAAGTGCAATAACGATAAGACTCAAAAGATTAGTTGACGTAGTAGAACAGTCCTTGAACTAGTTAACAGTGCCTCATTTTTTTTAAATTTTGATTAGAACGATCACAGTGGATTTCTTTATCTATCCCACCTTGGAAAGTCTTATAAAAAACTTTCAGAAAACATTTTTAAAAATCAAGGACGAACTTCTACAAAATGAGGCACCGTTTACTAAATCGCATTGTGCTCTTTACTATGGTACAAATTTGACGTTTCTAACATGAATAGTTTTTTAGAAATACGACATGGAAAATGTAGGGTCTGCTTAAAACGGAAGTGCCAGAAATAGGTATTTAAAGTTTTGCCACTTGGATATGATCAAGGGAAAACTAAATTATAGGCTGAAATTTTAACTGTTTGTAATTAGAATTTCGAAATATTTTTTCACCAACATATAGTTTGAATACCTGACGTTTTATCCAAGTGATAAAACATATTTGGTTCATTTTGAGCCCAAGGGGTCCAGCAAGACCGTAAGCAAATGTTTTTTCCAATTTATAAAGTGTTTTTTTGCCAACCAACCTTTCGCTGGCGCCACAACTTACCGCGCACTCTTATCGTCACATCAATCCAAATAGGTAGATTTAACGACGGTACTGTATGTAAACATCTCATTGTTTGCGAGGCAGACATTGGGAGGAATCTGGAGACGAAGTTTATTATAAGTCCGTTGCCTATGTACCATTCACTCGGTATAGAGTCTGACACTTGCGACACGCGCGCACCATACTTTAATATTGTTCCCTGTGCAACTTGACTTGTTAATTCGGAGTTTTCGTTTAGCCTGAAGCATTGCATCACCACACCCTCTAAGTTAAACCGTCTAGCCAGCGAGGGTAAGTCAGTTGTTGTCACATACAGATTCAGAAAGCCTGAAATGTTAAGATAACAGATGGCCATATATTCCTAGGGTATATACAGCAAATGTCAAATAATATAAAATGCTGCATAATCACGTGCTACACTTGACCATGTGTCGATTTGTTAAGAGACTATGATTTCTTAAATGAAAAAGAACCAATTTCAGTGCTTTTGTTGGGAAAATACTACAGTATTTGGGTTGCCAACATTGATTATTTAAGAAATATTAATAATGCTAATAGAGTTCACAGATACGTTTTTTTATATTAATGCACAGTTAATAGGTAAAGCTTGGAAAAATGTTCTTTGACATTGTTTTTGGATTATAGGAAGTTTGGTTGAGCTACAGTCCGAGGTCGTGAACTCGATAACTGGATAAAATGTATGAAGAGTGGTCAAATCCGGTCGACAGATAAAGGCGCTAGAGTGATTAATTAAAATAATAACAGTAAGTATAGTAAATGACCTTGATTTTCAACCTAGCTGGCAGAAACGTGAACTTTTCCGAAAAAAAACAAATAATTTAGACCCTCGATATTTTAATATTTTGGGTTCATAAGGTATCTTTGTCTGTCCACCTGAAAATCATCTAAGTTCGGCTCTGTCATTGGTCACTTAGGACAACCAAACAGCGCCGTTTGTTAAAGATTTTGTCAGGTCTTGATTAGACTACGCAATTTTGACCAGGGCTTAAGACAGATTATAAGTATTCTAACATTGGGTCAACAGCAAATTAAAAAATTGATTTACATACAATTCCTGATTGCCTTTCTTTGATCTATTACAAACACATCTTGTATGAGATTGAGTCTGTCTCTCAGCCGACTGTAGGAGAACTGGAAATCATTGATCGTCAGCTGATTCTGTCAATTAAAATAAAACATAACAATAACCGGTCGTCTTCTAAGTGGATGTATATTTTATATGTATTTTGATATAGTGTTGGGGTCCGAATCCAAAGGATCTAGTGTCCGGGAATATAACTGTGGTATTGTGACCACCTTATGGTAAAAGTTTGACGGATATAATTCATGGGCTACTGCTCAATTATGGTATTATCCATTTCCAATGATATCGATTTTTCTCATGGTAAACAAACGTTGAGGTAAGTTGAGGCAAATTGGATATCACTTCCTCGCACCGTTGTCGTTTCAAACAGAAACACTGGCGTGATTTTATGGAATGCTCCATGTTATATGTCATGCATATGTTGGACTGAAGGCTCCATGAAGCAATTAAATTTTCCACATCGCCTATAAGTCCGACATAATGAATCAGATTTTACGGTTTAACGTGTAATTCCATTGTTCATTGGCCATTTTTGCAAACAGCTCCACACATGGCTTTTCTTTACTATGAGACTATATAGCTTTAAAATTAAGAAAGGTTTTCTTTATTTTCTTGATGAATGCTTATGAACAGTGGTTACATTATAGTGTGTTGTTAATATTTGACACTCCAATAAAGCACCATTAGGATCATGCATGGATACAGCTTTACACTAGCTGTTGTCCTATCAGAGAACTCATATTAAATGTGACGTTAAATGCTAATTAATAAACCACATAAATAATATATTATATCAATTACATTTATTGGAAACTATTTAAATATAAAGTGGTTACATACGTCTTTTTAAAAAATTATCTTTAGGGAGTATAACAAGCCTAATGAGTCTCGATTCCCGCCACAATTTAAATGCTTTTTTCTTTGCATTTGTTACATGGCTGTTGAATAAAAAACAACACCAAACAACCAACCTCACAAACAGCTCAATAACACTTAAGGCCCGTTCACACGACAGCAGTTTAAACTGGCTTAAATATAAACAGGTTAAAATATTGAGCTGGTTCAGATAAAGGACCTTTCGCGGGACGGCTGTCTAAACTGGCTCTAGGCAGGTTCAAAACATTTGTCCGTTCACACGTTCCGTTCTGATTTAAGCCCGTAAAAATTCGCAGTGTCATACTCAACCTATTTGGCATTGTGACGTATGTGCATACCTGGGTTTTTTTAAAGCCGGTTCCGTTCACACGGACAGTTTCAACCGGTTTAAACGATGAAACCACATATAAAGTGGTTGAAGTTAAACGGGCTTTAAGCCACTTTTAGAGTTAAGCCGGTTTAAATATGGCCGTGTGAATATGCCTTTACAAACGACTTCGATCGTACCTCAGTTGGACCTCTTGGGTAACATTCACTGACGGTGTTTTCGCCGCCTACTTCTCCAAGATCTTCTCTTGGGGCCTTAGATGTTGTCTCTAAGACTGAGGATTGTGTGCTTTGAACCGTGGCTCGTGTGCTTTGATCCGAAGATTGTGTATTACGGGTCGGAGATTGCGTGACTGAAACCGTGGACTGTGTCCCAAATGGGGTTTCGGGGTCTTGTTTATCTGTAAAGAAATCTTTTCATTAGCTTTCATCAATCAAAATTTCGTTAAGATCACGGTTAACTACACATTGTTTACTGGATGTATTGTCACTCTTAAGCTTTTTCTAGGTGGAGCGAATCGAATCTTACCTGAATTCGTATTTACCTTTATTACGGATTCTATTCCTATGTATAGCGAACCAAATCTCACCTGACAGTATTATATCAATCCAAATAGGTAGATTCAACGATGGCACTGTATATAAACATCTCATCTGTAAAGAAGACTTGGGAAGAGTTCTAAATATGATCTTCATTATGAGTCCGTTGCCTTCGTACCATTTACTCGGTATAGAGTCCGAGACGGGTGACACGCGAGGACCATACTTTAGAACTGTCCCCTGGGCAATTTGAGTCGTTGGTTCGGAGTTCTCGTTCAGTGTGAAGCAGCGCATCGTCTCATCGACCAAATTGAAAGGTAAAGCCAGCGAAGGTAAGTCAGATGTTGTCACATACAGATTCAAGGAGCCTGAAATGTGAAGACGATACTTTGTGAACCTCCATTACATTAAATAAATTTTGAATGTTGTGAGTTGAGCGCTATTGCATTATGGGATATAAAAGGTGCAACTTTTACTCTTATTGCAAATAAAATAATTGTTTCATTACCGGGGCCATGCACTGGTGCAATAAGCATTGCATTGGGTGTAGGATTATTTGGGTTTTTTTCGCATAACAGGCTTCAATATGCCCCAAATATGCGACGGCAAATCAGATCCTCACGCTGTGTATCCACTCAGTAATATGTGCAAAACTGATCAGCGTCTCCGATCTCAATCCTGCAATCTAATACTGAGGGTTCATTTTTCATCCTATTTTAATCATATAGTAAAAGCTGATAAATTAAATCAATATCATAGTTAATAAAAATGCATAGTTTAATTTACATACAATTCCTGATCGCCTTTCTTTGATCTGTTACAAACACGTCTTGTATGAGATTGAGTCTGTCTCTCAGTCGACTGAAGGAGAACTGGAAATCATTGATCGTCAGCTGATTCTGTCAATTAAAATAATAAAAAACAATAAGCATATACACATTAGTGTTTTTATTCAGCACTTCTGTAGAAGACAAGATGACAAGCCTTTTTTGGATTTTTGTGTTTTTGTGGCTGGAAACGATAGGTTAAAGAAATAAATAAACCTATATATACATTGCCACACTACGCTTTCTCTAAATAATTAAAAGGCAGAATTTTTTATCTATGAAGTTTTAAATTGGAAATGCCCAACAAAGTGTATAATCCTAGGTCTGCATGTGTATATGAGCAGCCACACCAGGCTAATATTATACAAGCTAGGTTTAATTGATCTAAGTAATCCAAAGCAGCATATGTGTGATTCGACGGCTTAACTGTGATTATAAACACTAAACAACCCACCAACCAAAAGTAAACGGCTGTTGAGTTATTCCTAACAGACGACCGGTGATCGTACCTTAGTTGGACCTTTCATTAATGGGTAACATTCTCTGACAGTATTCCGACCGCCAAGCTCTCCTCCTGATGCGAGTGACGTTGTCTCCAAGGTTGAAGATTGTGTGCTTGAAACTGGAGCTTGGGTGCTTGAATCCAGAACTTGTGTGCTTGAACTTAAGGCTTGTGTGCTTGAACCTGGAGCTTGTGTGCTTGAATTCGTGGAGGTATTACGCAATTTAGACCCAAATGGTGTTTCTGGATTTTGTTCACCTTTAAATAAATTTTCCGAGTAGCTTTCATTAACAATAAAGTTATTGTGTGTCGTATAACTTACATTTTAACTGTCTACATGGTATTTAATTTCAGAGATATATTATCTTATCCTCTCAAGAGAAACAATTTTACATATAATTCCAGTGCATGTGGTTGTGAATTTGTGTAAAGTTTCTTCTGATAAAATGACTATTTGAAATTTTTCTTTGAAAATAAAGGCTTATATATACAAACTTTCAGAATGTATACTAAAGACATGCTATATTATATTGCTTGAATTCGTATTTACCTTTATTACTGATTCTATTCCTATGTATAGCGAACCAAATCTCACCTGACAGTGTTATAGCCACATCAATCCAAATAGGTAGATTCAACGATGGCACTGTATATAAACATCTCATCTGTAAAGAAGACTTGGGAAGAGTTCTAAATATGATCTTCATTATGAGTCCATTGCCTTCGTACCATTCACTCGGTATAGAGTCCGAGACGGGGGACACGCGAGGACCATACTTTAGAACTGTCCCCTGAGCAATTTGAGTCGTTGGTTCGGAATTCTCGTCCAGTGTGAAGCAGCGTATCGTCTCATCGACCAAATTGAATCGTAAAGCCAGCGAAGGTAAGTCAGTTGTTGTCACATATAAATTTAAGGAACCTGAAACGTTAAGACGATAGTTTGTGAACCTCTATTCTATAGAATACATTTTTAATGTTTTGGATTGAGCGGATTGCATTATGGGACATGATAGGTACAACTATTATCCTTTATGCAATAAAAGTAATTATTTCCTCTCTGAAGCAATAAATATTGGATTACGTGTACGACTAAATTTTTTTATTGCACAACGGGCCTCAATATGCCTAGAAAATGCGTTAGAAAATCGCACCCTTAAGCTTTGCATTCAATCAGTACCCAAGATTTATGGTAAAAAAAAAACTGTTGCTGCACGGGATAACTAGCTTCAACGTCTGTGCCTAAAATGATCAAAGGCAAAGCTAACATTTCTATGCAGTTTTCAAACATAGCCATTTATAAAAAAAAAAAAATGCCAAATAGTCAGGTGGAATAAATGTCTATGTACTAAGAGCTTTGTACTTTGGAAGAAAATAAATGGATTGTGATCCAGTTTTTGGTTGGACTGCCATCGAAATGATTTGATTTTTAGATTGAATGGTTCCAGACGCTGCAAACCGGATCACAATTAGTTCCATGGGGCTTGTTCTACAAACCTATCTTAGCCTAAGTTCATCTTAATTGCCATGGGAACCAGTAGGGAAGGTTATTAAGCTTAACTAATAGACTATAAGCTTTGTGTGATAATACCCAGGCTGTTTGTGGTTCCTGATAGATCAGACGTAATCCAATAAAAAAGGATATTGAGTGACATGCGGTTACGTGGGGTTCAAGGCATGTCAGTGTCTTAATAGAACAAAAAAAGGCTACAGAATGGGGTGAAATGTTGAAAGTCTTCGGCTTCTGAGTACCAAGCTTTGGAGAGAAGCACTGTGCTTGGTTATATGTGCAAAACTGATCAGCGTCTCCTATCTTAATCCTGTAACCCAAGACCGTGAGGTTAAATTCATCTGGTTTAAGTCATATAGTAAATTTTTGTAAATTACTTCAATAAAAATGCATTGATAAATTATAACATACAATTCCTGATGGTCTTTCTTTGATCTGTAACAAACACATCTTTTATCAGATTGCCTCTGTCTCTCAGCTGACCCATGGAAAACTGGAAATCATTGATCGTCAGCTGATTCTGTCAATTTAAATTTAAAAAAAAACAAAAAAAACAATAAGCATCCGTGTAATTTGTGGTTATTTAGTGTTGGCCCAATTTCTAACCCGGACGTCCTGACAAATATACACATTTGTGTTTTTATTCAGCACTTATTAAAGGACAGGACCACCCAAAAACCGTGTTTTCTACATGAGTAAACATTTTTCTGTCAAATGCAATACAACAATTCTGATGTTCCTAACCCTAACTCTAGTTATTATCCATTAAAGAGGAACAGCGGAACCACTTGAATCATTATATCCTGTGTACAGCAGACTTCACTGATCTATCATTG
>JAQQZZ010044313.1:0-10292 GCA_030265115.1 Mopalia vespertina | reverse complement strand
TGCCGGAGTAAAGTCAAAAGCTGGATTTTCTGATTTTATAGACACGATCAAACTTGTAAACCCGTTTTTCTCAAAACGTCATATTTGAACACAGACAGTTCTGGTTCTAAGCCCTCGATATATACCTGGGTCCAGGGGTTGCCTAGGCCCCAAAGTTTTTAGCTGGCTATATGGCGTGATGTTGTTTGTCTGAGACGCTTTTCCATCAGATCAGTTATTTGTAGTGTTTCTTACCACTTTGCTCTGAAAATGAGGCGAGGGTCCAGGGGCCCTGGAAACTCTCGAGTTCTACACAATCGCATGAGCATTCTGGGCCAATTTCTCCACATATAACTTATATGGTTTACTATGAGTTTTGATATCATTTTTTAATCTTTCTTAAAAAAAAAAATTGGGTGTTTATGATTTCTGCCTTTTAATTGATAGAGGCTGCTCAGAGGTCAAGAGTTCGCTGAAGAATGGATGATGGCGAGGAATCAGAGGTTAATGAAAAGCCCATAAGGTAAAGAAACATCCGTTTTACTAGGAAGCTGTAAAGTTGTTTACGCTCCAAAAGTCTGAAATTGTCTTCTAAATGTACAATATAGGCTCCTTATCCCTGAAATAACTTTCATGTTCACACTTTCACCGTTCACTGCTATGCGACACAATGGAGATTCTTGTGCTGATCCAGCTCACTATTCTCTTGTTGTGACACAATTCAACTTAGTCCAACAAGAAAAAAAATGTTTCTGTGTGAATTTTTATTTTATTTTAGCTATAACTTGAACAGACAATAACATGTATGAAGAAAATCCAGTACTTTCCTCGTATCGGTTTTTAACATCCCAACCATGGCTTAGTGACAGGAAACATAACGAAAAAAAAATTGTATATAATTGTGCTGTGCCACACGCCAAATGGCTTCACTCCATCATCACAGTTTCGATTTTGGTTTCTTTTTTTGATTGGGTTTAAGGTCGTACTCGAGTGTGTTTCACTTTTATGATGATGGATTGTACGTTGAAACTTAGTTGACTTATATGGCAGCTTATACTCTCGGTCAGGTATTAGTTACGCCATTCCCAAGAATGATCCACTTAAATATGAAGGCAGTCTGTCCGATTAAAAATTAAACGCACTGACAAAACTATGAAATGTAAAGTGTTTTGGTTTTGTTAATAAAATCTTCCTGTAATAAATAATGAAGACAGTATCACTAGGCTCAGAACATACTGTAAGCTATAGGACACAAAGAAAGGAAAAACAAATATAAGGTTCGTCATTATAATATTTAGAGTATCGGAAATATATAGTTTAGTCGTAACTTTATACAAAGGTGAACATATAGTTTGCTGGTGACTTCACTGAAGTAGAAACAGCCATTAACGAATATTTGAAACATTATGCCAAAAATGAGATGAATATAGACATTAATGGAAAACAGGTTGAATATATATTTTAACACCTATTCGTACTAAAGAATCTTACACATGGTTATGCATAAAAATCCGAAATAGGAGTAGGCCTATCCTATAACATTATATTATTTAGTGGATTGATGACTTGAGAATATTTTCATCAATTTATGTGGTCCTTATCTATGGTCTCTTTAACAGACGGAACCTGTTGGATACTGAGAAAAAACATGCCTCTGAATGGATAAATGATATTTTCCCACACATGCCCAGGGTGTCTCCCGGTCAACCGTTGCCTAGCAAATTTAACAAGAATGGCGGTGCCATACCTAAGACTATATCTCCCACAAATAAGCAACCAAGCAGAGACAAAAGGCGGTCAAAATGGAGTCGGTTGCCCACAGACCTTACGTTTGGAAAAAGTAAAGTTGGTTTTTGCGATTTCAAAAAAGTACCTGCTAGATGTCCTGACACTGATGAGAAACATAATCTCAGACAAGACATCACAGTAAAACCTTACCAACATAGTATAAATAGAAATGACTGGGAGAGGCTCGTCAGGGAACTAAGTGAAAACAACATGGATGAAAGTGAACTCTCATTGACATTAATATCCAGCAAAAGTGGGTTTGCAGAACTGTTAAATCAGGATACCATCAAACCGGACTGTATTGAACTTATACTGTCAATTATTGTCAAAGCTTGTGGCTCCTCGCACAGGAAATATGTTCTACAGATGCTTAATATCATTGCTCATTCAAATTTTTTTAACAATCACATAACTGCTGGATTTTTGTTAAAATTCCGATATACTGATCACCAAAAAGAGCTTGATCTAATACATTCTATCTACAATATTATTGCTATTGTGGGAGAAATAACATCAAAATTGCCGACATTTGCTGACAAATGTCAAGTGGTCACCATTGTTCTTAATACAATTCCCAACAAACTTTCCAATTTAGACGCTGACACCATAGACTTACTGAAGGCTAGCATCGTTTCTATCAATGATATTGTACATGACATTCTTTCTAAAAATCCAACAGACAACCCAAATTTTCTGAGGGGTCGGCAAAGAAACCAGGAAGATTCTGACATTGAGATGGAAAATATTCCTCCTCCCAATAATTTCAGGGACTTGCGAATTTGTCCAACTATTGAAGACATTCACATTGAAGGACATACCTACGTGAGGAGAAACAAAGAAATAGGAAGATTTGATGATTGCGATCATTACCTAGATGTACAATTTAGACTTTTGCGGGAAGATTATGTTCGACCTCTAAGGGACGGAATAAACGAATATCTATACAATAGATCAGTTGGGAAATCAAACGCCAAATTGACTGACGTAAGAATGTATAGTGATGTACAGATTGTGTGTCCAAAGTGTACAGCCGATGGTATTGTGTACAAGATCCAGTTTGATACAACGCCTTTTAAACATATTAGATGGGAATCCTCTAAACGTCTTATTTTTGGCTCATTGGTGTGCCTTTCTCATGACAACTTTGAGACATTTTTATTTGCTGTCGTTGTTGGAAGGGAAATACAAGATGTGCGGCAAGGTTTTGTTGATATCCATTTCACGGAGAACTTTGATCTTGGTGGAGAGGAGGTCAAGAAAGTATTTGTTATGCTGGAAACAACAGCTTATTTTGAGGCATATAGACATGTCCTGGCAGGTCTACAAGAGTTCACAGATGAAGTACCTTTCGAACGATACATTGTCTCATGCGAGACAGAAGTACGGCCACCATCGTATCTGCTAGATCAATCATCCTTAAAATACGACCTTTCTTGTTGTCTTAGAGAGGATGTGACCAAGTCAGAAAGACTTAGTGCGAGCACCATCCCAGTTCTCACAACATCTCTGTGGCCCAAACAGGACGTCTTGTGTTTGGATGACTCTCAACTACAAGCTGTTAAAACAGCCCTGACGAAAGAATTTGCCATCATTCAAGGACCCCCAGGTACAGGGAAAACATATGTTGGTTTGAAAATTGTAAGAACACTGCTGGTGAACCAGTCCGCTTGGGGTGCAGACAGTCCTATATTAGTGGTTTGTTACACTAACCATGCACTAGATCAATTTCTGGCAGGCATGTTAGAATTTGTACCAAACGAACTGGTTAGAGTTGGTGGGAGGTGCAGCAATGAGAGTCTTTCGGGCCATACATTAAAAAATAAGAAATTGAAGGCCAATAACTCCAGGCGGGGAATATTTGATTGTTGGCGTAAAATGAAAGATATCGAAAGGCAAATATTAAAAAACTCAGCAAAGCTTGAAAGCAGTGCCAAAGGGCTGTTGAACGAGAGAGCATTGAGATGTTACATGACTGATGTGCAGATCGAATGTTTTGACATAGAAAGCGGCAATACATCCAGAAGACCACATAAATTCAGCAGCATGACTGTTTGGTTAAACTTAGGCTCTGAGGCATACGGGCAACCTGGGGATGGGTTTGGAGAATCCTACTTATTTAGTCTGAGTCCAAGCCATATTGTGTATTTAGCTTATAAACAAGAAAAAGAAGGAGAAAGTGTTGAAAACGTTAAGTACTTTGAACAAATGGCAGATAAACTTGATGATGAACTCAATTCTCGCTCACCTTGCAAAAGTCTTAACTGGTGGACATACACACAATGGAAATCACGCTTTCAGCTGCAGCTAAAAACGGAGTTGTCGGAAACTAGGAATAAATTAAAATCCATACGTCGCAAGCATATGGACCAGCGGCAGCTAAACAGAACTCACAGATATCCTACTGTAGAAGACCAGGAAGAAGTTCGCCATCTAAAGGACTATATTGAAGATTTGGAAGAAACGTTAGAACAGTTGGATAATGGCATTCTTCGAACGTCTCATGTAACAACTGTACTCACGCCTGAAGAGTATAAAGACCTTGAAGATTTTGGGTATAAAATGGACGAGTATTTCATAGCCAAATGGCTAGGCTATACAGAAGTTGTACAATTCCTTCTAAGCCTGCAAGAGGCAGGTGAAGAAAATGAGCCTAAAGTCATAGAACTTCTGGAAGAAGACTCAACCACTGTCACAAATCACCGACTTCTAGATGATATTGACGACGACGAAGCATTCTCTTTATTCAAAACGGAGGGTGATCATCAAAAAGAATCTCAGATGTTGGCTTCTAACGACCTGGCCGTTTCTATCAATTCCATAAAACGCAAGCCACTACATAGTAGCGGTTGGCAGACGGTACAGCCGTCCAAACACAAACTGAAAAAAAAAGTTAAACAAATCGTTTGCTCTGGCGAGAAAATGACTGAGATGGAAGCTACCAGCACAGAACATGTTTGGGATATGAGTGTTAAAGACCGACATAGACTTTATCGTCATTGGTTGGGTATGTATAGAAAAACATTACTGGACCAAATCAAAGGTGATGTAGAAGAATATGAAAATGCCACTATCAACCTGAGAGCTGCTAGAGATAATGAAGATTTTGATATCTTAAAAACAGCAAAAATTATTGGTATTACTACAACTGGAGCTGCCAGACTCCGAAGTCTTCTTCAGCGAGTTAAGCCGAAAATTATTGTTGTCGAAGAAGCTGCCGAAGTCCTAGAGTCTCACATAATCTCCTCGCTGAACTCAAGCTGTGAACATCTCATTTTAATTGGAGACCATAAACAACTTCGGCCATCACCGGCTGTGTATGACCTGGCGAAGCGGTACAAACTTGACTTATCGCTCTTTGAAAGAATGGTTAATAACGAAGTTCGATGTGACACATTACAGCTTCAACATAGAATGAGACCAGAGATCGCTGAAATTATCACATTCATATACCCTGAACTACAAAATCATCTATCAGTATATAGCTTTGATCATGTTAAAGGCGTTAGTTCTGACCTTTTTTTTCTTGACCACACAAGTCCAGAAAAATTAATTGAAGATACGAGAAGTCGGTCGAACCAGCATGAAGCTTTGTTTACAGCTGCCATGTGTAGGTATTTACTCCTTCAGGGATATGAAACCTCACAAATTACTGTCTTGACAACTTATGTAGGTCAAGTTGTTGAGCTAAAAAGGGCAATGCAAAAAGAAATATATGATGGAGTTAAAGTAACGGCTGTTGACAACTACCAAGGCGAGGAAAACGATATCATCATCTTATCATTAGTTAGAAGCAACACTGCAGGGTCCATAGGATTTCTAAATGTTGACAACCGCGTGTGTGTTGCGTTGTCTCGTGCTAGGAAGGGTCTTTTTGTTATTGGTAATTTCAAACTTCTCGCTGGCCAAAGCGATATGTGGTCTAACATTGTGCGTTTGCTCAAATCTAAAGGGACTTGTGGACCAGTACTTGAATTGTACTGTCAGAACCACCCGGCAACAGAGCGACTTAAAGTAAGTACATACAAAGACTTTGAGAATGCCCCAGAAGGTGGCTGTACGCGACCATGTGAAGCAAGATTAGACTGTGGGCACCAGTGTGAGAGATTGTGTCATGTGTTGGATTCCGATCACAAAGAGCACAACTGCAAGAAGAGATGTGCGAAAGAATGCCCGGATGGCCACAGGTGCAGGAATCTCTGCCATCAGCCTTGTGGTGACTGTGGTGTTCTAGTAACAAAAGTTTTACCACAATGTGGGCACTACCAACATGTGCCGTGTTACCAAGATCCGTTGGACTTTAAGTGCCAAGCTGATTGCACAGAGACCCTTCCGTGCGGTCACATGTGTGACATGAAATGTAGCGAGGAGCACTCAGTAAAGTGCAACGTTCTTGTAACCCGCAAGTGGCCTTGTGATCACGCTGTAACAGCTGCCTGTTACTGTGACCCGGAGGAGATTCCGTGTCCCCAGAAATGTACTGCGAGTTTGGATTGTGGTCACCAATGTGGTGGGTCATGCGGAGAATGTTTTAAGGGAATATTTCACAAGGCTTGTGAACAGAAGTGCGGACGAACTCTGGTGTGTGGTCATGAATGTCTTCAACCGTGCAGTAAAGCATGTCTCCGATGTTCTCACGGTTGCAACAATAGATGTACACATACTAAATGCAACAAGGAATGCAGCGAAATATGCGAATCTTGCTTTGAACCCTGTACTTGGAAATGCAAACATTTCAAATGTACACGATTTTGTGGAGAGATCTGTAGCCGACCTGTCTGTGACCATCGCTGTCAGAAGAGTCTTCCTTGTAGACACATCTGTATTGGTTTATGTGGAGAACTGTGTCCAAAGCTATGTAGAATATGCAACAAAGAGGAACTTTGTAAAAATTTCTTTGGAGGAGAAGACAAAAGAGGCGCTAGATTCGTCATGCTGGAAGATTGTGGTCATGTTTTTGAAGTAAAAGGAATGGATCAGTGGATGTCGATGGATCCCAATGAAGACAATCCCATCCAAATGAAGACCTGCCCTAAGTGTGAAGTTGTGATAAGAACTAGCGTGCGTTATGGAAACGCCATCAAGACAACTCTCCAGGATATCGAAACGGTGAATAAAAAAATCCAAGGTGATCAACCCAATTTTGAACAGGAAAAATACCGACTTAAAATGATACTTTATGAGGGAGGATTGGATTTTGACACCAAAGTTCAGTTTGCAAGCAAGTTTGACAAAAACATATCACAGCATGAATTGAACTTGATTGACAACCAAATATCCATTTTAAATGGAATAATGAATCTGGACGACAGTATAAAGAAGGAGACAAACCAGTTGCAGGCTGCTGATGTGTTGGATTTGCTGCAAAGCATAGCCTTCGTGAGAGATCTAGTGGATAATTTGGAAAACTACAATAACAATCAACAATTGTCCCAAATAGTAACTGAAATATTACGAATATCCTTCTTGTTCAAACTACTTCTTTTCCACAAGATGCTAATAGATGGTAACTACCATGCTTCAGACAATCTACAGGAAGATCTCAAGACTGCTTTGAAAGACATAAGAGGTAGTCAAGCTTTTACTCACGATCAAGAAACTTCTGTAAAATGCCTGGTTTATCAACTTCAGAAAGTGTCTCCTCTGAAAATGGCTGAAAGCGAAAGAATCACGATTGTCCAGCCTCTGGATCTGAGACAAGGGCACTGGTTTAAATGTCCAAATGGTAAGTGAACCCTAGCTTTCAGATATAGCAAACTCACATCTTATCAATTACGTTCGCCTCGATCCATAACTTTTTAGCCTAATTGTGTGATGGGCAATCACATTTATTTGGTTAGGGCACTAATATGCCCGAATTTATGCACATACCCGAAACACAACGACGCTAGTAAAACGGTTATAGATCAAACAAGGCACTTAAAATAATGCAATATTTGACCAAGCTATATACCCCAAGCTGGTTATTACAATTTCTAACCAACTCTGGGTATACAGATTGGTCATTTCAGACATCCATCAACTGATAGGCTTCTAGTCGCATAATACTACCCCATAATATAAATGTTATGTCAATGGAAATCGTCTTGGCCAGAGAATGGGCTTATTCCAAGCACACTTCGCGGTCTATATATCTCCAAGATGTACGGGTACAACCCATTAAGAGTAAACGGGGCATCATTCAAGTTCAAGCCATATGTGATAATCACACCCATTTAAGCAAACTTGCGTCGATTAGCAACCATAACTGTCAGTTGCTTTCAAAAGAGCTGTGAAGATGTCTTTTATACTGAAATAAGAGTTTCCTTTATTTTAAAAACCGTGCTCCTGATTTCTGGTTTGGGATGCACAGTGTGTCAGGTGCTGTAATGCGGAATAGTTCTACATAAAACCATTGGCTAACCATGGTCGTAACAGGAGACACAATTCGGTATATGAATGTATGACATACAAAATAGAAACGTTTCTGGCCTTATATCGTCAACAACATGCCGACAATGATTGAGGTCAAGATGGTCCGTAAAAGAACAAATTTCGTCATAATGAATATAATAGTATGGACATATTCTAGCTTCACATACAAAATGTTAACTTCCTTCTTTATCGTTTGTTATTGTCCCGTTAAAGATGAATTAATCTGTCAAATCTAATTAAAAGATTTATTTTATGTAAGTACATAATTTCATATTTGAATAAGTATAAAATCGTTTGTTATTGTCCCATTAAAGATGAATTAATCTGTCAAATCTAATTAAAAGATTTATTTTATGTAAGTACATATTTTCATATTTGAATAAGTATAAAATTAAAACACTATTTTGACCGGAAGACTAGAAATTTCCGCAATATCACCAATATCAAAGATTACAACTCTCTTTGGTTGTTCTGTCCCTAACCTGGCGGCCTCTGTCGAAGTTAAAATGGACCCGTCCAAATCGGTCTGGTGCACTTTTCCATTTGATTGCTCAAGATTTAATAGGCTGTTATTAGTGCCAAAAATGCTACAGGTGTTATTTTGGGCGTTTAGAAAAACAAAATAAATATTTATGATGTCTTAGAATAGAATTTTTTTTTTTTACTCTGCTTCTCTGCACATCAAACATGAATTGTCACCAGTTTTGGGGTGGTCAAAGCTTATGCCAAACCTTTTTTCTCCAATTATCTGGGTGATTTTTTTGGGGAAAAAAAATCAAACCTTTATTGCGTATATTTCATATAAGAGAAGGCATCTGATCAAAAGATTCCGTCAATGGGATTATTGATTACCAACACCTAGCTATAGGTTTACAGCTGTTCGACAGTCCAGAGTTTAATCAGTCTGACTAAAATCAGATGTAACAGCTCCCCGTCTTTCGTTTGTCACGATTTTTTTACAAAACACGGGGAGCTTTACATATCTGATTTTAATCAGATTGAAGGTTAAAAGCCACTAACAATCAACCGATTGCCAGAAAGGCAAAAGTGGGTCCACGAACAGTTCATATATTTTTGCGTAATGCAAAACGGGTAGCAAAATCGATGGCGCGCTTTAAATATTAATGTAGGGCCTATACAGTAAATAATAATCCATTTAGTTGTGCTTATGAAACTTTTGCATCTTGGGAAACCGGAAGATAAACAAACTAGCCAAGGGTTGTGCGTGGATGACTTCAAGTACTCCAGTAAGGCAATGTTTTTGCGGAAAAGAAAGTTGACACATCGGTTGTAACACTGGACGTGCTTGTTGAAATTCTAATGCATAAGCCTACAATCAAAATGCATTCATTCGATCAGTCGTCCATCCATGTGGCCCCTAGGTAAAAGTGACTAAAGGTACGATAAATACTAGTATAAATAACGGTTGCCATGGGAAAGGAATTGTTTCTGTACCCCCTAGTATTATTAATTCCTGTGTTTCTTTTTTAAGGTCATGTGTACTCCAAAAGTGAATGTGACGAGGATATACAGGGGCCCGAATGTCCTGACTGTACGAATGACTAACCAGTGCCATGCAGCCAAATCCGATCGACCCACAGTCAATTGGCATCTGACTCGAAATGGACGGGGTAGATTAGCGGCTTGCTCTGACTAAGTGGATATGGAAAATACGGGACTGGAGGACGAATATGATGGTGTGGTAATATGATGATAAAATCTCCAGAAAGAGTACCATTGACAGGCTTGGTCTTACGTCAGGACGTTGGTCTATTTCATTAGTGGATATTTCTTGAATAGACAAGACCTTTTTTCTGTATGTGCAACATATTGTTGTTATTGGCTTACTAAGACTGTTAATATCATGAATAATTTTTTTTGTGTCTTTTAGAAAGTGAAGATTAACAGTATTTTCGTTATTTTGGGATAACACTCATAGTTTGAACCGATTCCAGTTCAGAAAATTTTGCAGGTTGAGATCCGTCCGGGAATCGATCCCACGACCCTCAGAGTTAGGCACCGAATCGCCAGCAGTAAATGCAGGCCAACTAGACCACTCAGCCACCCGGCCTTCGACAACTGCAACACTTTCTGAACTGGAATCGGTTCAAACT